>JAVKPL010013295.1:0-71062 GCA_032173675.1 Gastrolobium villosum | reverse complement strand
GCAGTGGATTCTTTTAGCAAGTTGAAGGCTGCTATGGGCTCAACACCAGTTCTGGGCCTACTAGATTTTTCATCCCCCTTTATTGTGGAAACTGATGCTTCCAATGTGGGTATAGGGGCTGTTTTAATCCAACATTCCAGACCAATATCTTTTTTTTAGTAAAAAACTTGGGCTTCGTTTATCCAAAGCTTCCATTTATGTTCGTGAGCTGTATGCTATCACTGAGGCAGTGAAGAAATGGAGACATTATCTCCTTGGAGCATAATTCATAGTAAGAACTGATCACCAAAGCATTCGGGAGTTATTATCCCAGACCATACAGACTCCGGAGCAGCATAGGTATGTTCATAAGCTTTTAGGCTATTCATTTACAATTGAATACAAACCTGGCTCCTCCAACATTGTTGCTAATGCACTATCGAGACAATTTGAACCTACTGATGTTGGATTATATTTTTCATTGATGTCTGAACCTCAATTTGGTATTCTTGATAGAATTAAATCTGAAAATTCATCTGATCCAGATTTAATTGTTATCCACCAGAACTTAGCTACTGGTGTTGTGATTGATCAATTAATTGTAGCAAATGAGGGTATCCTTTATCATAAAGGCAGATTTTATTTGGGATCTCAGTCCAATTTAAAAACTGAGTTAATTTAGGAAGCTCATTCTACTCCATTAGGTGGGCATGCTGGCTCTCTTCGCACATTTCTTCGCCTTTCTGCTTCTTTTTATTGGCAACACATGAGAAAGGATGTCACTACTTTTGTCCAGCAATGTGTCATTTTCCAACAAGTTAAAACATCTACTTCTGCACCATTGGGGTTACTTCAACCTTTACCTGTTCCTGAGGCTATTTTTGAGGATCTTACATTGGATTTCATCACAGGGCTGCCTTTATCAAGTGGTCATTCTACAATTTTGGTGGTGGTAGACAGGCTATCAAAGTATGCTCATTTTATTGGTTTGGTCCAACCATTTACAGCAGCAATTGTGGCTCGGGTTTTTTGTGATCATATAGTTAAATTACATGGTTTCCCTCGTTCTTTGATTTCTGACAGGGACATAATTTTCTTAAGCAAGTTTTGGCAGAAATTGTTTTCTTTGAGTGGTACTAAACTCAAAACCAGTTCTAGTTATCACCCACAAACCGAGGTCATAAATCGTTACTTGGAACAATATTTGTGGGCTTTTTGTGCTGATCAGCAACATAAGTGGTATTCTTTCTTATGTTGGGCTGAGTTACATTACAACTCCTCAGTTCATTCTTCGATTGGAATTTCCCCATTCCAAGCAGTTTATGGCAGGTTAGCCCCTTCCATTCCTCATTACCCACGAGGCATGGTTGCCATTGAAGCCTTAGATACACTTCTTTGCCAAGGAAATGACATCTTAGCTAGCCTCAAAGAGCACTTGGCCAGAGCACAGAACAGAATGAAGATTCAAAGTGATCGACACCGTAGAGATTTAATTCTTACTGAAGGTGATTTGGTCTTAGTTAAATTGCAACCTTATCGCCAAATTTCAGTGGTTCGACGGTCTCACCAGAAGCTTGCTAAACGGTACTATGGTCCTTTTCTAGTCAATAAGGTGATCAGTTCGGTTGCTTATCAGCTGGATCTTCCTGCTACATCAAAGATCCACCCCACCTTCCATATCTCGTGTTTGAAGCCTTTCCGTGGACAACCGGGTGTGCACTTTACTCCTTTGCCTCCTATGAGTGTGGATAATAGGCCAGTTCAAGTGCCTCTTGCTATTATATCTTCACGAACTCTAGCAGTAAATGGCAGTCCTGGTGTCGTTCAGTATTTGGTTCAGTGGACTGATACTGTTCCTGAAGATGCAACCTGGGAAACAGCTGATGATTTGCGGTTGGCTTAAGGGAATGAGGTAGTTGTTCCGGATACAAATGTAGATGGGCCAGCTCTGGACACCATCAACTTGGAAAGGCCCATTAGGAAGAAGAAAAGCCCAATCTGGATGAGGGATTACACTTGTAACTGAATTAGTTTAATTCATAGGTTGAGGGTTATTTTGTAAATACACATGGAATAGTTATAAGCTGACAGGTTGCATTGTTTGTTAGTCAGTTAGTAACATACGTGTAAGACATCGGAGTATATAGAAACACTGATTGTACATGCAAAGGTTATCTGAATAAAACTTTTGAGTTTCCTTTTCTTAGAATCTTACCTTTTCTCTCCTTCTCTGATACACATTGTATCAGTGGGTCCCATATTTATTAAAAAATGAAAAAGAAAAGAAAAGCTTTGCAAACAAATCGAAGAGTCACAAACATAAGAATTCAATTCTCATGTAAGATGAGAAAATGTTTTTCCATAATATAATGATGCGAGCCTCAATCATGCACCCATGGAGTCCGATCAGGAATTCCAAGGAGAACCAGATATAGAGAGACGAAGGGGAGAGAGAAGCAGAGACCGACCAGGGTGGATGAAGGACTTTGTGTAGAAGCCACGTATTAGGAAGGAGCTGATGACTTGATGGTCTTTTAGGCCAGATGTCAGCAGCTAGTTAATTAGGGTCTTGGGCCTGCTGATAGTGCAGCCCATATTGGAATAAACAAGTTCCCTTGTGTGGGCTTTAGCTTAGTAGCTGGGAATAGCCCAATTGCATGTAACATAATCATCCTAATAGCTACAGTAACAGATTTGTTAGAGGGTACGTATGATGTATAAGCGTGAAACCTTTCTTCCTCTTCTTCACCTCTTTTCTGGAGTTGCCGGCACCTCGAATTGCCGTTGAATCTTGTACTCATTCCTTTATTACAGTAAATTGATTCTGAATAGAAATAGCTTCCATCATTTCTGGTGCTTTCGTTGAGGCAACCTTCCCAATCACTCATGGCGGAGGGAACTCGCACTACTACAAAGATGGAGGAATGTTTGAACCGATTAGCAAGACACAAAAAACAATTCAATTCAGTTGGCAAATTACTTCAGGAAATGAATCTGAAACTAACCATGATTGAGGCAAAACTTGACACCAAACAGAAGACGAAGGTCGAAGGATCGCATCTCAGGGTGCTGAAATCTTTTTAGGAGTCAATCCTTTCAAATCGGTGAAGTTGACTATACTACGATTTGCTGGAGGGAACCCTGAACCTTGGATTCACAAGGTGCAGCACTTCTACGGGTTTCATCAGCTCAGCAACCAAGACAAATTCACACTTACCTCTTTTTAGGGGTGTTCATAAACCGATCCAAACCGCAAAAACCGAACCGAAAAACCGAAAACCAAAATAACCAAAAACCGAAAAATCGAAAAACCGAAAAAAACCGAAAAAATTTACTAGATTGGATCGGTTTTCGATTTTAATGTTGAAAACCGAACCAAACTTTTTTTCTTACCAAATTATACCTATCCCAAATAATAGCCGGCCCAAAGTTTTAAATCCACCCGTGCGTTAGCCCATTATTTTTAAACACAACTAAAGTTCTAAACCTAATTCATCCAAACTCATCAGTGGCATCTGAGTCTTGCCATCCTCTCAGTCTCTCACTCTTCTCAGTCACTCACGCTCTGGCACCAGTAGCATATCTCTTTCTTCTCAAAAATCAATGTTTGTCTCTTCCGTTAAACATATAACAAAGATACTGTAGCACTTGATTTTATTTGCATCAAGGGCATGATAAAGGTATAGCAAAGCAGATTTATAAATTTTTTCCCGTTATTCGTGTGATGAAGCAATAGTATTTTCCCTCATTTTTCGTTGGTTTCAAACAATCGCCTTTTGTTCTGTGTGGCTGTGACATAACGTTTTTGACACTGGAAAATAATTATTGGGTAATATTTCTTTAACATATGTTGTTCTCATGCTTGTGTCTTGAATATTGTTGATGACTGGAAAAGAGCAGGGGTTTATATTGTTGATTAATTTAAACATGGCTAGTGAAATATACTTCCAACGTCCTTGATGATTTAGTACTCCCACATCACATGTTTGATGAAAATCTCATCAGTGAATCATTCTATTCCACGATGGATGTGCCTTTATCAATTGTTTGGATTTGGTTTGGTACCTAGATGCTTTGGATGGGTTTCTTGCCATGTGATTTAAAAAATAAACTCTTTTTTTTTTTTACATCAAATGATGTGCCTTGGTTTGATTTGATAATGGATAAATATGTTGGTTGAGTAATGTTTGATATTATGCTGCTTGCACCTAAGTTTCTGCCTTAACCTATTTAACCTCATGTTTTCTGGCCAGCTCCTGATCCCCAAGTATAATCTGATCATGTTCTGCGAAATAAATCACTGCCCTTTAATTTCAACTTGTGCAGTTATCTGCTGAAATGTTGTCTCAATATCTGCTTAAAATCATTATTTAGGAACAACTTAAAATTATTTCAGGCTAGAGAAACATAAATTACAACTACTGAAACTAAATTCATGAATCCCATTACATACCATAGAACTTTCATCATGCTGTTTTATTGTTGATTTGTTTTGTGATGCAGGATATGGGTTTCAGTATCTCTGATTAGTGTTGGATTGTTGTTTCTTTGTCCAGAACATATTCACAATCTACAACTCTTTAGTGTGTGCCATTTTTTTTGTTATTCTGTAACAGTTATTTTCATTTTGATCACTTTGGTTATTGCTGAGTTGAGTTTTGTCAAGTTTTAAGTGTTTGTTTATGCTTGTCTGCTACCATTTGTATGTATTAAGCTGTTTCTTATAAAAATTGGCTGATTCTGCTGTAAGCACTGCATTTCTTTTGTATGTTATGCTGTCATGAAAAGATAATGCATATACTTGATGGCTTCTTTGCTAGAAACAGGGGGATGAAGAAAGATACTACTGAATGTCATTGGTATATTCACTATTCTGATCAACGTGGAGATCTTATAATGATGTTAAATGATTAATTTTGGGACGAACTCTGGTCTCTTTGAGCCTTTAACTGATGTAGAAGACATGTGAACCAATTCTGATCAACGTTTGAAATGTTTTGAAACATCGTCATTTTTTCTGAAAAAAATTCTTTTAAGTTTTGTTTTTTGGCTTTTCAAAAAACCGAAAACTGATCCAATCCAAACCGAAAAAATTTGGATCGGATTTGAAAAAAAATTCAAACCGGTCGGATGATGTAATGACCAAACCGAAGGAATTGGATCGGATGGTTTTTTGCTTCAAAACCGATCCAATCCAGACCGCGAACACCCCTACCTCTTTTCACATGGATGGCCCAGCGGAAGAGTGGTATCACTGGATGGATAGGAATGGGAGGCTTAGAACTTGGCAGGGATTTCTAGATGCACTTCGTGCCAGATTCGGACCTTCAAAGTATCAAAATCTCATAGGCGAATTGTCTAGATTGACCCAAGGTTCAACAGTGGCAGAATATCAAACTCAGTTTGAGCATATAGCCCATCAAGTGATCGGCATTGATGACATCACTTTACAGAGCAATTTTGAGTCAGGCTTGAAACCAGAAATTCGCAAGGAAGTGAGGAAGCACCTTCCTGAAACGCTGGAGCAAGCAATCTACCTAGCTGAATTGATAAAGGACAAGGTACATGATAAATCCTTTACAAAAAATTACTACAATAAAAACAATACAGTCACCAGGCATCATAATCCTGTGTGGCTGTTACCCACTCCCCCGAAGGCCATTATGCCTAGTCCAGTTGCTAACAAGGCAGCATCATCTGTTCAGGAAATCACACCAGCTGAGATGTTAGAAAGAAGAGCTAAAGGATTATGTTATTACTGTGATGAGGAATTTCATAGAAATCATAATTGTAAAGGGAAGATGTTCGTTATGTTGGTCCAAGAGGATACTGAGGATGTGGTCTGTGAGGAAAAACCTAATTGGAGAACAACTCGGAAACCTTGGGAGCTGAGGAGATCTTGACCCCAGGCATTAGCTACCATGCCTTAGCAGGGCAGCCTTCCAATAGCATACCTCGGGTGAAAGGAACCCTCAGTAACACTGCTATCCAATTTCTAGTAGATGGTGGATCTACTCATAATTCCATACAGGATCGATTGGTGAAGTTTTTAGGACTAGCTATTCAACAAACACCTAAGTTCCAAGTGTTAGTTGGCAATGGGGCTAGACTAGATTGCATGGGGGTATGTAAACAGGTAAATCTCGAGATGCAAGGCTACCTATTCTGTCCTGACTTATATGTCTTTCCAATTCAGGGGGCTGAGGTGGTGCTTGGAGTACAATGGCTGGCTGAATGGGGTAATGTTACCATTAACTACCAGAAGTTGCTCATGAAGTTTCAAATGGGTACCCAATCAGTGGTGATATGGGGGAGCCCAATATTTCTGTAGACGCAATACAGCTGAACCAATTGAGAAGGCTTACTGCTTCTGACTCCTTTGCTTATTGCTACCAAATGCAAGCGGTTAGACAGGAGGTTTCAATTCCTCGGGGGAAAACTGATGACTTGGACCTTCAGGTTCAAGAATTGTTGCGAGAGTTCCAGTCTGTGTTTGACATTCCTATGGGGCTACCTCCTCAATGGGAAGGGGACCATCAGATATATCTAGATCCAGGTAGACAAGCTGTTAGTGTAAGACCATACCGATACCCCCATTTTCAAAAAACTGAAATCGAGAAAATGGTTAAAGAAATGCTCACCAGTGGTTTGATCCGTCCTAGTTTGAGTCCGTTTTCATCACCAACTCTGCTTGTTAAAAAAAGGACGGTACGTGGTGATTTTGCATCGAATATAGAGCCTTAAATCAGGTCATTATTCCCAATAAATTTCCCATCCTTACAGTGGATGAGATGTTGGACGAGTTGTCAGGAGCCACAGTTTACTCCAAGCTGGACCAGCGATCTGGTTATCATCAAATCCGTATGGCTGCTCAAGATATTTACAAGACGACGTTCCGTACTCATGAAGGAAACTACGAATTTGTCGTAATGCCCTTCAGCCTTTCCAACGCGCCTGCCACCTTTCAAGGCATCATGAAATCTGTGCTTAAGGAATTCCTCAGGCAGTTTGTCATTGTGTTTTTTGATGACATCTTGGTTTATAGTCAGACCATGGAAGACCATTTAGAGCATTTGAAGTCTGTGTTGCTATGCCTTAGGGAAAATCAATTGTTTGCCAAAATGTCCAAGTGCGCTTTTGCTCAGAAGGAAGTCAGCTACTTGGGGCATGTGGTGAGTGCAATGGGGGTGAGACCTGATCAAGAAAAAATACAAGCAATATTAGAATGGAAAACTCCAAAATCCATCTAGCAATTGAGGGGATTCTTGGGGTTAGCGGGTTATTACCATAAATTTGTCAAGGGATTTTCACAGATCGCTTCACCACTCACTAGTCTTCTACAAAAGGATGCTTTCGCTTGGAATGAAGGGGCTGCTCGAGCTATAATCCAGCTCCAAGAAGCCTTGTCCCAGGCACCTGTTCTGGAACTGCCAAATTTCTCCGAGCCTTTTGTCTTGACCACTGATGCATCAGGTACGGGTGTGGGTGCGGTTCTCGCCCAACAAGATCGGCCAGTTGCTTATTTTAGTAGAAAAATGTCTCCCAAAATGCAGCAATCCTCCACTTATGTCCGCGAGCTGTTTGCAATCACCGAAAGTGTAGCCAAGTTTCGGCAATACCTATTGGGAACTCGGTTTACCATCCGGACTGATCAGAAAAGCATCAGGGAGTTGATGGCACAGGTTATCCAGACCCCAGAGCAGCAGCGTTTTTTGGTGAAATTATTGGGGTTCGATTATTCGATAGAGTACTATCCAGGAGAAATAAACAAGGTTGCGGATGCCCTTTCCCGCTTACATGAAGCTGACAAGGAGGTACCAGGAGATATAGCTGTTGTCCTGACCTTGACTAGTCTCGAAAATCCTCTACTGGACCTTATAAAGGCAAAAGTCACAAGTAGGTCAGAATTAGTCAAGCTAACAAAAAAAATTCAGGACCAGCAAGAAGGGATCGAGAATTACTTGCTCCGTGAAGGGTTACTGTACTTCAAGGGTAGGTTGGTCTTGGCCCGTGATTCTGACATCAGGTCCACTGTACTTCACGATTTCCACTCCACGGTCATTGGGGGGCATGGGGGTGTACGAAAGACCCTGCACAGTATCTCCACCCATTTCTATTGGGCCAATATAAAACTGGATGTGCAAGAATTTATCCGCACTTGTCCGGTGTGTCAAGTAACCAAGTACCAGCCATTGTCTCCGGCTGGGTTGTTGCAGCCTCTCCCCACTCCACAAGCAATTTGGGAAGACTTGTCAATGGACTTTATCGTTTGTCTTCCGAACTCAGATGGCAAGACGGCAATCATGGTGGTTGTGGATCGCCTGTCCAAGTATGCCCACCTCTTGGCATTGACTGGTAACTTCACCGCCATCAAAGTGGCATCTGCCTTCATTGTTGACATTTGTAGGCTACATGGTCTGCCCAGAATGATAGTTACTGAACGTGATAGAGTCTTCCTTAGCAAATTTTGGAAGGAACTTTCACGCCTCAGTGGAACACGCCTTCATTTCAATACCGCAAACCATCCCCAGAGCGATGGGCAAACAGAGGTTACTAATCGCGGGTTGGAACAGTATCTCTGTTGCTACACCATGGAAAACCCCAAAATTTGTTGCCAATTTCTGCCATGGGCTGATTTTTCTTATAACTCATCCTTTCACTCTTCGATTGGCACAACCCCCTTTCAGATTGTGTATGGCCGCATTCCCCCTACCGTTCCACCGTATGAGCACTCCTCCTCACCCATCGAGGCTGTCGACTCTCTGTTGACTCAGCGAGATTCAATCATCAGACAACTGTGTGACCAATTACACCGGGTTAAACAGCGAATGAAGAATCAGGCGGACAAGCATCGCCGAGATGTCCAATTTCAGGTGGGAGACCTTGTTCTGGTCAAGCTCCAACCATATCGCCAGCTTTCCGTCCGCAATCATATTTACTCCAAGCTCCGCCGCCGCTATTATGGACCCTTCTCGGTAGTTGACCGCATCGGACTGGTGGCCTACCGCCTGGAACTTCCTTCTCACTCACACATCCATCCGGTCTTCCATGTTTCACTGCTGAAGCCATTCCACCAAAGCACGTCTTTTCACCCTCAGCTGCTACCGCCGGAGGAGTTCGACAACCACCCCGTAGCTCAACCAGTCATCATCGTGCGCACTAGATCGATTTCGAAGGGGGCCGGTTCTATCATGCACCCATGGAGTCCGATCAGGAATTTCAAGGAGAACCAGATTTAGAGAGATGAATGGGAGAGATAAGGAGAGACCGACCAGGGTGGATGAAGGACTTTGTGTAGAAGCCACATATCAGGAAGGAGCTGATGACTTGATGGCCTTTTAGGCCAGATGTCAGCATCTAGTTAATTAGGGTCTTGGGCCTGCTGATAGTGCAGCCCATATTGGAATAAACAAGTTCCCTTGTGTGGGCTTTAGCTTAGTAGCTGGGAATAGCCCAATTGCATGTAACAGAATCATCCTTATAGCTACAGTAATAGATTTGTTAGAGGGTACGTATGATGTATAAGCGTGAACGCTTTCTTCCTCTTCTTCACCTCTTTTCTGGAGTTGCCAGCACCTCGAATTGTCGTTGAATCTTGTACTCGTTCCTTTATTACAATAAATTGATTCAGAATAGAAATAGCTTCCATCATATAATCCATGGATGTTACAAAGTGTTAATGACTTCTTTTTATTCTTTAATTACGTGATTCAACCTTATTTTAAATTACATCCTACCTCATTTTTTATTGGAAAAAGTTCAAAAACTTCCCTATAATTTTTCTTAAAAATCACTTACCCGTTGAATAGTTAGTATGAGGCTGAGAGCCCAACGTGTAACCCTAGCAGGGTATAGTGGTCATCTAGGTAGCACGGACACGCTACTTTTTTTAAAATTTACGTGTCGGACACGTTTGGGGACACACGGTCAACTGTCCGACACATTTTTCGGACACACAGTCAACTTTTTCCGTCACGCGATCAACGCTCGGACACGTTATTTTTTTATTTTTATTTTTTTTAATCTTAATTTTATTTTGTTAACTAAATATGAAAGAAATAATTTATAAATTGATTTTTTTTCTGTTATGAAATTTGACATAGAAAATTAACAAAGTATGAAAAATTATTTATATTTATATTTATGTTATGAAATTTAAATATTTGATTAGTTATATGACTTATTATGGACTCATATATTTATTAAATATAAATTATATCATATATATTAAAAAATTTATTTAATATCAAAACGTGTCGAATTATGACATTTTTTAGAATTAACGTGTCGACATGTCGTGTCGTGTCTCGTGTCCGTGCATCATAGGTGGTGGTATCAAGGTTAGCATAGGAGTAAAAATGTAGTGCTCCAGGAGCACTTTGGATTCAGTGGGATAGAGGAAAGAGAAAGAAAGAAAAAATAAAGGAGAGAGAAAAGAAAAAATAAAATAAAAAATTAAATACAAGTGTCATATTTTGATTGAAAGGACCACAAAGTCCACGAGCACATTAAATTTTTTCTTAGCATAGGTACAAACCCAAGCTAAACAATAAAGTTCCAAATGTAGAGTGAGTTAAGTCAACTCTTCTAGAGAAGGGTCAAAAGTACGCTGCCTTGCTGCGACAATGCACTTTGCAACCCCTGTTACATTTGTAACAGTTGCTGGTGTAGCAACTGTGTAAGAAGATATCCATTTGGGGGGTCTAGGAAAGCTATCAAAAGAAGGGGACATCGCAACATAAGACATTCCGGTGTCTTACGTTGGGGAATTTGTTGCATGGGTACAATTATAGCAGTGCTGGCATGGCAGGAGTTTATATGACTGACGTGAATTGATGTCTTGGGATTGGTCCGGCCTTGCTCTGTGATTGGGCCTGTCTTAATGGACTTATTTGAGTGGACTAACCGGAGCACACCTTTATGGTGTTTTTTTTTTTTTGTCATTTATTCGCCTATAATTTTCTTCATTTAATCCATCTTCTAAAAATTAAATTAGATTACCTAGTTTTTGTAACTTGTTATTACATATACCAGAAGGTCATAAAAAAATGACAACTCTTGTGTGATTTCTCGCTCCAAAGAGTTTTGACAACAAAGTGGAGATATTCTAAGGCAAAGAAAATTCAGGCAATGTGTATACTTGACTTATTTATGAGAAGTATGTATGTTTTGGGCTTCTTAAGATATAAAATTTATTATCTACCAAAAAAAAAAAAAAAAATTATGATGATTTCATCGTATTATATCAGATATGCGCAGAGGATGAGATGATCTAAAGTTCGGTAATTGTCTACATAGTTATTATTCTAAAAGTGGAGATTTTTTTTATCTAATAAAAAAATACTGTTACAAAATTGTCATTGGGACCTACTCTAGCATTGAAACATGAATGAACATGTACATAAGTTTCTCTTCGGCAAGTTATATGAAATAGAAAATCATAATGGAAATTGTTGCCACATATTCAAAGTCACTCCAAGAACATATACTAGTAATGCATGAACACAATCCTCCATACTTGCGCAAGTTCCAAATTCCTAAACAACTAACATAATTCTTATTCTTTGCTAGATGTAAACTCCTAACAAAAAATGAAAAATTACATAATGTTTACCACCTATACTAGAATCACAAGCACAAGTACGAAAAAATTTCATACACAAATAACAAAAATGCGAATAATAACTTACAAAATTTTAGTTGTTGAGCGTCTTTTGCTATAGCAAAAGAGTGTATACAATCGCTATAACAACATTACAGTGCAAGTGCATGCTTCACGAGTAAAGAATAAATAATAGGGGTAGTTCAAAAATCTTATGTTGGAAATTGAAATTGTTTAAATCATCTTTGATCATAAGACATCAAAAGTAAGTACTTTTGGCTTTTTCCATAATTGAATAAGATAAAATGGAATGACGAAAGACAAAAACACAAGATGATTTAGAAAATGGACAGAAAAACTAGTTGAGATACACTTTCCAAAAGGATGCTATAGCTTTCTTGTGCTCCAATAGCATTCAAGAAACAGGAGGTTACTCAGGCATAGCTTAAGTGCAGATTTCTCCAGCTACTTAAATGATTTCTTAGAACTTGATTTAATATGTTTCATTGAATCTGATTCCAGAAACACATGGTTTTGTTAGAGATCATGCTTTAGAAACTGCAATTTGATATTTTTAATTATTTAGGAGTCAGTTTGCATTTCTGTTTTAATGAGTTGTTATGTAGTGGACAGTTTACTTTCCTGCTTTAATGGGTAGTTATGTAGTGAGCAGTTTTTTTTTTTCTACTTTAATGGGAAGTTATGTAGTTGTGAGCAGTTTCTTTTTATTATTTTGCTTTATAAGATGTATTGTCATGCATAAGTAATATTAGTACTTCATTTCTCAATTCTATTTTTCATCTCTAAAACCAACAACTGGTATCAAAGCTATCTTCCTAAGGGATATATGTGTTAATTTGATGCGCCATGGAAGTGTCTGAGGAAGGGAATACTGAGAGACTGAAGATAATCTTACGTCAATTGCTCCGCCAGTGTTTAAGGGAGAAAACTACCCAATTTGGGAGGTACACATGGAGGCGTACTTGGAGGCGTTGGATCTTTGGGAAGTAGTGGAAGAGGACTATGAAATTCTGCCTCTTCCAGCTAATCCCACCATGGCACAAATCAAAGTGCAGAAGGAGAAGAAAACGAGGAAGTCAAAAGCAAAAGCTTGTTTGTACGCTGCAATTTCACCCACTATTTTCACTTGTATCATGACTTTGGAGTCAGCAAAGGAGATACGAGATTATCTCAAGGCTGAATACAAGGGAGATGAACACATTCGAGGAATGCAGGTGCTGAATCTAGTTCGTGACTTCGAGATGCAGAAGATGAAGAATGATGAATCTATTAAGGAGTATTCTGAGAGGCTTCTTTGTATAGAAAGCCAGATCAGATTGCCGGGCTCTTCTTTTCTAGAGTCAAGAATTGTTGAAAAGATCCTTGTAACTATTCCTGAAAAATTTGAGGCCACAATTACATCCTTAGAGAATACTAAGGATATGTCAAGCATCACTCTTGCTGAATTGTTGAATGCTTTGCAAGCACAAGAGCAAAGAAGAGCAATGAGGCAAGAAGGTGTCATTGAAGGAGCTCTACTTGCAAAATATTATGAAGCTGATAAAAATAAGAAAGTGCAAGAAGGTAATTCTGGTTCTTCTTCTTCAAGTAGCATGAATGGGAATTCCAAGGGGAAATATCCTCCTTGTCATCATTGTGGGAAGAAAGGTCACCTTCCTTTCAAATGTTGGAGGAGGCCAGATGCAAAATGCTCCAAATGTAGTCAATTTGGGCATGAGGCAGTGGTATGCAGAAATAAGAATCAAATGTAGGAGGCAGATGCTCAAGTTGTTGATGAAGAAGAGGAGGATCAACTGTTCATAGCCACTTGCTTCTCCAGCAATGAATCTAGTGAGAGCTGGCTGATTGACAGTGGGTGTACAAACCACATGACTCATGATCGAAGTCTTTTTAAGGAGTTAAAACCCACACCAATCACAAAAGTCAGAATCGGTAACGGTGACCACATTTTGGTAAAAGGAATAGGAACTATTTCTATCCTAACAAATTCAGGTACAAAGTCAATCTCAGATGTTCTTTTTGTACCTGATATTGATCAAAATTTGTTAAGTGTTGGACAGCTCATTGAAAAAGGATTCAAAGTGCTTTTCGAAGATAGAGTTTGTCTCGTTCAAGATGCAAATGGAAAAGAAATTATCAAAGCAAAAATGAGAGGCAAGAGTTTCTCATTTGAACCAGTCAAGGAGGAGCAAGTTTCTCTTGCCACAGAGGAGAATGTGACTGAGACTTGGCACAAGAGACTAGGCCATTGTCACCTCTCAAATATATTATTGATGAAGAAGATGTTAGTATATGGGTGTCCTAGAGACAATCTTTTGATTAAATAAAGGACACTAGATGTAGAAACTTTTGTCGTAAATAAATGATAAGCACACTTTATCCGGTTTCATATTATGTCTCGATATTATTGTTAATATTATATGAATAAACTGGATAAACCCCTTGGAATAGAACATGTATCTCTTGAGTATCTGTGATGAGATCATGATCATGAGGATTCAAGGATATCACACGTTTATTCCTAATCTTATGTTCCTAGTCTAGTGACACTGAGTTTGTGGATCAGTGATCTCGAGTAAGACTAGCACGACTTATCTACTTATATATGGATACAAGGTAAAGACCTCATGCGCTACAGATATGGAGATGTCTTAGCTAAAGTCGTGGGTGGACCTATAAGAGTATAGCTCGCACTGAACAAACCCAAAAAGAGACTCTTTGAGGAAATCTCACAGATAGTATCATTAGAGTAGACTCTTTATGTAACAGCCCGTGTTAACCCGAATTGTTAACATACCATCGTATTAAGCCACGCTTAATTAAAATGCGGAATAACTTTTTCTTTAATTCAATTATGACGTCATTAACTTAACCAACTTGATTACTTAATCATTTTCATAAAAATACTTCCTGTATGTAAATTGCAAGACAACTAACTGAATACCTCGTACATAAATATAAGGTGAGTATCTAGAGCCACAGGTCTACACAAGTAGCCTGGGTCAAAATCCTGATACTTTAATTACAACATTAACATAAAAAGACGATAACAATCATGTGGCATGGACAAACCCCATGCTCACCAAATAAGGCAACAATGCCCACAAATAGTCTCAACATAAACTTAACATAAATAAGCAGAAAACATAACAGCAGTCAATCCAGCAGAACAGCATATCAATATCAACTCAGCTCTGGCCTCCTGCCACCTGAGCCCTCAACATTACCTGATCCTGAAATAAGCATTCCCCAAACGTGGGGTGAGATCTCTAACAAGAAATCTCAGTAAGACAAGGGGTCCACAAGGAGTCTCCACCCCAAGCTCACTTACATGTGTAATATAAGTTCTAAAAACAGTATTACAGTATAAGTTCTAAAATCATGCGATGCAGCAATTAATCATGTCATGTGTGCTTTCAAATCTACTGGCCAGAGAAATGTAGGAATACGTCTATGCCTACATGAGTACATGGATACTACCTGCACCTCACCCACATGCTTCTCCATCTTGTATGTACTACATACTCAGGATTGTCGTCTAGGTGGACAACACATGCATATCATAATAGCTCATTACATATAAACAGTTCAACAGCATTTCAAAATAATAAAGCATGTAACACAGCATGCATAAACCCATCCCCATGGGACATGGTGGAACATCAAAATGGCTAAACCGAGGACACGAAAGCTTACCTTGCAAGCTAGCTATCCCAGCCAAGAGTCCAACCACTCACAAGTCCACAAACAGCAGTATCACAATCTGATATGGACCATTAACGAGTCAATATTAATGCATCACAAGCATACCACTTAAAGACTACGCCTTTCCTTTACGTTTTACGTCTTAAGGCTTCCAACAAAGCCATAAGCCCTTAATCATATGATTCTGACTTAGTCCATTTATTACAGAAGTTCAACTTCCTTAAACTAGGGTCCACACACACCCAATAGCTTACTGTTCATACAGTACAGCTACTGTCTGCGCAGAACCCAGGATATCCGGATATCAGAAGGGGCATATCCGGATATGTCATATCCGGATATCACACTGGACATATCCGGATATGTCATATCCGGATACCCAGATCCCATATCCGGATATCAATATCCGGATACCATATCCGGATACTGATATCCGGATATCTGCTCGACAATTATCCGGATATCTCACGACAGAATGCAGATTCTGCATTTCGTGAATATCCATCCCAAAGGTCCAACTTTTAATACATGTACACGTTAAAGCATGCATCTTTAAGCATATACAAGTTCATTTAGGTGTTGGTTACTTCATTTTAACTTTTTACATGCCAAGACACCAACTTTAAGCAAGATAAACTCATGATCATGGTGAGGTAACTGACCAAAGCTCAAAACAGAGGCAAGTTGTGCTCTTGGAGCTCTCCCAAGGTTCCTCAAACTCAGCCTAAGTAGGAGCACGAAAATGGCACTTCAAGATGGGTTCTTGCACCACAAGAAGGCACTTTGAAGCTCACAATGACTACCACAAGGTAGCCATCACTAAAGCTCCAAACTCATGCTCACTAACTACACACACACAGCTTTCTCAACTCAGAATGATGGCCACAATGCAGCCCCAAGGTTAACTCTCACCTTCACAAGTGTTTAAACAAACATGAAAGGTGATAACTTGGCTAAAGAATGAAGAAGGAAGAAGAAGAAGAAGAAGAAGAAGAAGGGTGGCAGCAGCAGCCACAAGTCACGTAGGTAGTGTAAAATGTCTAGGGTTTTGTGCCAAATATGTCTATTTATAGGCACAAGGCCACACACGTGCAGTATTAGCCTTAATAGCAAAGTAAAAGATCTTGATCTCAAACTTCGGATTCTAGACCTACGCATTTTTCTAAGATTTTTCATATTTTTATTTTATTTTTCGGAGCACCTTTCCGGTACGCGTTTTTCCATAGCCAGTATCAGTTCTGGCATCAGATTACGTCATTTTGACTTGAAACTTGTTTTACAAGTCCTACATAATATTCTAGTAATTATCATGCATTCGTTATAATTTTTCGGGATACTTTTCCGGTACGCATTTATACCGAGTAGCAGAACCGGTATCTGCGTTTTTCTTCCGAAAAGCGACTTTCAGCATTTTTACTCACTAATTGCAATTATTAAAGTCTCATAATAATTATTAGGGTCAATTATGGAATTATTTCCTAATTAACATAATTAACTTACTAATTACCTTAATTAACGGTGCGGGTTCTTACATTCACCCCACCTTTTTAAGGATTTTGTCCTCAAAATCAGAAACATACCTGTCTCGAAAGTCGGGATACTGTCGGAGAAGCTCATCCTCTCGCTCCCACGTGCACTCCTCGGGACTACGCCCAGTCCACTGCACCTTGACCATCGGAATGATCTTGCTTCTAAGCTGTTTCTCGCCTCGATCGAGAATCTTGAGTGGTCCGACGAGAGTCTTTAGGTTCTCCCGAACCTCCACATCATCCGGCTGCACCACGTGCGAAGGATCTGCTATGTACTTCCGAAGCTGAGACACGTGAAACACGTCGTGGATGTTGGCTAGGTTCGGAGGTAAGGCGAGTCGATAGGCAACTGGTCCTACTCTACCAAGGATCTGGTAGGGCCCAATGAATCGCGGGCTCAACTTCCTCACGCCGAGTGCCCGTCCAACACCGGTGACAGGTGAAAGTTTCACAAACACGTGCTCACCCTCACTGAACTCCAGTGGACGATGCTTGACGTCGTAGTAGCTCTTCTGGCGATTCTGCGCCTGCTTCAACTTTTCTCTGATCATCTGGATCTGTAGGGTAGTATCTTGGACAAAGTCCAAGCCAAATAACTCTTTATCTCCAACCTCAGACCAGCAAGTAGGAGTCCGACACCTCCTACCATACAGCGCCTCGTAGGGTGCCATGCCCAGACTAGCATGAAAACTGTTGTTGTACGAAAATTCAACCAACGGAAGGTACCTATCCCATGCAGAACCCTGCTCCAACGTGCAAGCTCTCAACATGTCCTCCAATGTCTGGATGGTCCGCTCAGTCTGTCCGTCAGTCTGAGGGTGATAGGCGGTACTCAATCTCAACTGCGTACCAAAAGCCTCCTGCAGCGCCTCCCAGAACCGAGATGTGAACTTCGGGTCCCTATCACTGATGATACTCTCGGGCACCCCGTGAAGCCTCACGATCTCGCGGACATATAGCTTGGCCAACTGCTCTGTAGTGAAGCTCACCTTCACTGGAAGAAAATGGGCAGACTTGGTCAATCTGTCCACAATGACCCAGATAGAGTCACAACCAGCCTGAGTTTTGGGCAATCCCACCACGAAGTCCATGGAAATACTCTCCCACTTCCACTGTGGAATCTCCAGAGGTTGAAGTTTACCAGACGGTTTCTGGTGCTCGATCTTCACTTTCTGGCAAATAAGACATTTGGACACGTAGACCGCTATGTCCTTCTTCATGCCCGGCCACCAGAAATTCCTTTTTAAGTCCTGGTACATTTTCGTGGCACCAGGGTGGATAGTGAACCGGCCCTTATGAGCCTCTGCCATAACCTCCTCAGTCAATGACCCTCGAGGAATAACAATCCTCTTCTGGAACAGCAGCAATCCGTCCTCGTTCCAAGACACACCGTCCTGGTTCTTCACATAATCAAGGCATTCTCTTTGCACTTGCGCCTCTTTGATCTTTTCCATCAGCTCATTTATTACTTCTGCTGTTTCCATCTCAAGCAGTGCACCCCCAAACAAGGAGTTCACTCTCAAGTCTCTGAACTTCTTGATCATCTCGTAGTCGTTCATCATTAAGCTGGATAAGCTCACGGATTTCCGACTCAAAGCATCGGCTACCACATTGGCCTTGCCAGGATGGTACCTCAACTCAAATTCGTATTCCTTCAAGAATTCCATCCATCTACGTTGTCTCATGTTCAACTCCTTCTGGTCAAACAGATACTTCAGGCTCTTGTGATCACTGAATACAGCAAACTTCATGCCAAACAGGTAATGCCTCCAAATCTTGAAAGCAAAAACAATGGCTGCCAACTCCAAGTCGTGAGTCGGGTAGTTCTCCTCATGAGGTTTCAACTGTCTTGAAGCATAGGCAACAGCTTTCCCTTTCTGCATCAACACACAGCCAAGTCCTTTACCAGAGGCATCGCAGTATAACTCGAATTGTTCCGCAGGATCAGGAAGGACTAATACTGGAGCAGTAGTCAATCTCTCCTTCAACTCCTGGAAACACTCCTCACACTCATGTGTCCACACGAATGGAGTCTCCTTTCGGGTAAGGCGAGTCATCGGTAGCACCATCTTGGAAAATCCTTCAATGAATCTTCTATAGTAGCCTGCCAAACCCAAGAAGCTTCTCACTTCTGTAACCGTCTTGGGCCTCTCCCAGTCCATCACGGCCTCAATCTTGTTTGGATCAACTGCAACTCCATTAGCTGAAATTACATGACCCAGAAATTTCACCGCCTTGAGCCAAAACTCGCATTTCGACGGCTTAGCATATAGCTTTTTCTCCTTTAGCACTTGCAAAACTATCTTCAAGTGCTCAGTATGCTCCTCCTCCGTCTTGGAGTAGATCAAGATGTCGTCAATGAAGACGATCACAAACTGATCCAGGTACGGCTGGAAAATCCTGTTCATGTAGTCCATGAACACTGCGGGTGCATTGGTGAGTCCAAACGGGATCACCAAGTACTCGTAGTGCCCGTACCTCGAGCGAAACGCGGTCTTTGGAACATCCTCCGGCTTTACCCGTATCTGATGATAACCGGACCGGAGATCAATCTTGGAATACACACAAGCACCCCTGAGCTGATCCAGCAAATCATCAATGCGTGGAAGAGGATACTTGTTCTTGATTGTCACCTTGTTCAACTGTCTGTAGTCGGTGCACAACCGCATGGTCCCATCTTTCTTTTTCACAAATATAAACGGTGCTCCCCAGGGAGACACACTCGGCCGAATAAAGTCTTTCGCTGAAAGCTCCTCGATATGCTTCTTCAGCTCCGCCAGCTCTGGTGGCGACATCCGGTATGGAGCCAACGATATAGGCCCCACACCAGGCAATAAGTCGATGGAGAACTCTATCTCCCTCTGCGGTGGAAACTCAGGAATCTCCTCGGGAAACACCTCGAGGAATTCCCTCACCACAGGAATGCCAGTGAGATCCTCCTGTGTCCCACTCACCAAACCTCCCAACATGACATAGCCAAATGCCCCTGCTCTCAAGGCCCTCCTCGCCTGCAGGACTGAAATGAACGGTGAGGAACTGGCTGTTGACCCACCCGGAGACATCACCACTTTCTTGGCACAGCAATCAATCATTGCACAGTTTCTGGACAACCAATCCATGCCCAAAATAATCTGAAGGTTGGCCATCGGTAATCCTATCAGATCTACCGAGAAGTCACGGCCATTCCACTGAAACGCTACATCGCGATGAATAGTGGAGGTCAAACATTTTTCTCCGGTGGCGGTGATAACCCGCATCGGTGGAGAAAGCACATCACTGGGCAACTCAAGCCCCACAGCAATAGGGGTAGCAACAAAAGAGTGCGTTGCCCCGGAATCAAATAACACATCAACAGTTGATCCACCAATGGTAACAGTACCTCTGACCAGGTTCGGAGCTCTGTCCGACTGCTGACGGTCCAACGTATACACACGCCCAGTAGTAGGTGGCACGGCTGGTGCCCCAGTAGGAACCATCTGCAACGGCACAGCCTGCACTGCAGCAACTCTCGCCGACGGGCAATCTCTGGAGTAGTGGCCCTCCTTGCCACACTGGAAGCAAATCAGCTGACCGGTAGAGCACGGCCCAAAATGTGACTTCCCGCATCCCGAACATCTGGGAGCAGGAGGTCTAGCGGCGTTCCCCGGAGCAGCAGTCTTTCTGAACTGATTCGGCGCTTGCTTAGCCGCCAACGGTTTGCCCTTGCCCTTGTTGGCGAAATTCTTGTTCTTCCAGGGAGTGGAACCACCAGTGCTCTGCGGCACCTCAACCTTGGCCCTCTTGGCCTGACTCGCACGGCAGTAATCCTCGATGTCGCGGCACTGCTGCACCAACGCTCCGAAGTCTCTCGAAGCAGAACCAGCGAGATGTCCAGCAATATCCTCATTAAGTCCCCTCCGAAACTTGGCCGCCAGAAAAACGGGAGTCGGTCTCGCCATGCGGAAATGAGAGAACTTGACCAGCTCATTAAACTTGGCCAGGTACTCGTCAACAGACAACGAGCCCTGCACCAATCGGTCAAACTCTCCCTGCTACCTCTCCTGAGAGTCGTAAGGAAAATACTGGCCCAGAAAGCTCTCCTCGAAGAATGGCCACATCATCACATGGCCCTGCATCTCGTAGACCTGAGAAAGATTGGTCCACCACTCATGGGCCTCGCCCTCCAGCATATAAGTGGCGAACAACAGCTTCTGCGGATCCGTGCACTGCATGATCCGGAAAATCTTGTCCAGCGCTTGTAGCCATCTGGCAGCAGCAATGGGATCATACGATCCGTCGAAGGTAGGTGGCTTATGCTTGCGGAAAGCATTCAGCCGGCGATCGATCTCGTCACGATCCTCAGCAAGTACGGGGATAGTCTGCATAGCCCCCGTCAGATGACTACCCTCACCCATCTGGCTCTGGGTGTCCTCCTGTTGACTAGGCGGAGGTGGAGGCGGTGGCGGCGGTGGAGGTGGTGGAGGACCCTGGCCCGCAGCAGGACCAGCCCTCAACTCCTCCAACATGACCCTCATCATAGTCATGTTGGCCATCCGGTTCTCCTCCAGAACCTCTGCCGTGGTTTGCCGGTTCGCATCTCGTATAGCGTCCAGCATTGCCCGGTTCGCCAGCCTCGTGGCTTCCTGGTCGGCTAGTCGGGCCGCCTGCATCTCAGCTAATGCAGCCAGGACAGGATCCGTCTGATCCTCGCTCATACTCGTGTTCCTCCTCGGTGGTACCATGACTCTGCACAAGTTACACAAAGAATGAGTTGATCAGGCCCACGCTATGTGGTCACATATGCATTATCATGACACACACCAATCAGAGAGAACACAAAGTAGACACGCAACGACACATCCTAAGTTATTGCAATACATACAGGCTTTTCCCTAGAAAGTGCTCTGATACCATAAAATGTAACAGCCCGTGTTAACCCGGATTGTTAACATACCATCGTATTAAGCCACGCTTAATTAAAATGCGGAATAACTTTTTCTTTAATTCAATTATGACGTCATTAACTTAACCAACTTGATTACTTAATCATTTTCATAAAAATACTGCCTGTATGTAAATTGCAAGACAACTAACTGAATACCTCGTACATAAATATAAGGTGAGTATCTAGAGCCACAGGTCTACACAAGTAGCCTGGGTCAAAATCCTGATACTTTAATTACAACATTAACATAAAAAGACGATAACAATCATGTGGCATGGACAAACCCCATGCTCACCAAATAAGGCAACAATGCCCACAAATAGTCTCAACATAAACTTAACATAAATAAGCAGAAAACATAACAGCAGTCAATCCAGCAGAACATCATATCAATATCAACTCAGCTCTGGCCTCCTGCCACCTGAGCCCTCAACATTACCTGATCCTGAAATAAGCATTCCCCAAACGTGGGGTGAGATCTCTAACAAGAAATCTCAGTAAGACAAGGGGTCCTCAAGGAGTCTCCACCCCAAGCTCACTTACATGTGTAATATAAGTTCTAAAAACAGTATTACAGTATAAGTTCTAAAATCATGCGATGCAGCAATTAATCATGTCATGTGTGCTTTCAAATCTACTGGCCAGAGAAATGTAGGAATACGTCTATGCCTACATGAGTACATGGATACTACCTGCACCTCACCCACATGCTTCTCCATCTTGTATGTACTACATACTCAGGATTGCCGTCTAGGTGGACAACACATGCATATCATAATAGCTCATTACATATAAACAGCTCAACAACATTTCAAAATAATAAAGCATGTAACACAGCATGCATAAACCCATCCCCATGGGACATGGTGGAACATCAAAATGGCTAAACCGAGGACACGAAAGCTTACCTTGCAAGCTAGCTATCCCAGCCAAGAGTCCAACCACTCACAAGTCCACAAACAGCAGTATCACAATCTGATATGGACCATTAACGAGTCAATATTAATGCATCACAAGCATACCACTTAAAGACTACGCCTTTCCTTTACGTTTTACGTCTTAAGGCTTCCAACAAAGCCATAAGCCCTTAATCATATGATTCTGACTTAGTCCATTTATTACAGAAGTTCAACTTCCTTAAACTAGGGTCCACACACACCCAATAGCTTACTGTTCATACAGTACAGCTACTGTCTGCGCAGAACCCAGGATATCCGGATATCAGAAGGGGCATATCCGGATATGTCATATCCGGATATCACACTGGACATATCCGGATATGTCATATCCGGATACCCAGATCCCATATCCGGATATCAATATCCGGATACCATATCCGGATACTGATATCCGGATATCTACTCGAAAATTATCCGGATATCTCACGACAGAATGCAGATTCTGCATTTCGTGAATATCCATCCCAAAGGTCCAACTTTTAATACATGTACATGTTAAAGCATGCATCTTTAAGCATATACAAGTTCATTTAGGTGTTGGTTACTTCATTTTAACTTTTTACATGCCAAGACACCAACTTTAAGCAAGATAAACTCATGATCATGGTGAGGTAACTTACCAAAGCTCAAAACAGAGGCAAGTTTTGCTCTTGGAGCTCTCCCAAGGTTCCTCAAACTCAGGAGCACGAAAATGGCACTTCAAGATGGGTTCTTGCACCACAAGAAGGCACTTTGAAGCTCACAATGACTACCACAAGGTAGCCATCACTAAAGCTCCAAACTCATGCTCACTAACTACACACACACACAGCTTTCTCAACTCAGAATGATGGCCACAATGCAGCCCCAAGGTTAACTCTCACCTTCACAAGTGTTTAAACAAGCATGAAAGGTGATAACTTGGCTAAAGAATGAAGAAGGAAGAAGAAGAAGAAGAAGAAGAAGAAGGGTGGCAGCAGCAGCCACAAGTCACGTAGGTAGTGTAAAATGTCTAGGGTTTTGTGCCAAATATGTCTATTTATAGGCACAAGGCCACACACGCGCAGTATTAGCCTTAATAGCAAAGTAAAAGATCTTGATCTCAAACTTCGGATTCTAGACCTACGCATTTTTCTAAGATTTGTCATATTTTTATTTTATTTTTCGGAGCACCTTTCCGGTACGCGCTTTTCCATAGCCAGTATCAGTTCTGGCATCAGATTACGTCATTTTGACTTGAAACTTGTTTTACAAGTCCTACATAATATTCTAGTAATTATCATGCATTCGTTATAATTTTCCGGGATACTTTTCCGGTACGCATTTATGCCGAGTAGCAGAACCGGTATCTGCGCTTTTCTTCCGAAAAGCGACTTTCAGCATTTTTACTCACTAATTGCAATTATTAAAGTCTCATAATAATTATTAGGGTCAATTATGGAATTATTTCCTAATTAACATAATTAACTTACTAATTACCTTAATTAACGGTGCGGGTTCTTATACTTTATATTTGGGTATGTCTTTCTTTAGACCAGAGGTTATTACCTAGACTGTGTTCTAGAAGGCATGCTTTGATTGTATGCCTCGTCTGCCTGAAACATGGGGACTCATAGGTATACTGTTGGGTGTGTCCTTAAAGAGCACAGGGCTAGGGTAATAAGCTGAAGGAATTCGTTAAATCTCTGTGAGAGATTAGGTTATCTGTAAACCGGAGAAATCAGGATGACATTTACAGGGACTCGGGAATCTATGCATAGTAAAAGAGATCATGAGATGATCTGCCTTTAGAGTCAGTAAATTGAAGATTCCCTATTTCGAATAAAGCTTACCCTAAACCACAGAGGTTGATACATTTCCTTACCCTAGGTTAATGGGAAGATAACCGAGACGAAGGGAAATACATACGGTAACCAAATATGTGTAATAGGATGATCAAGTCATTAATCTGACTAGCTCTGGGGCAACAAAGCATTGCTAGTGCTGTGTGTTGTCATTAATTGGGTTGTGGGCTTGTTGGGCCCGAGCTCATTTATGTCAGAGGCTATGTTGGACCTAATGAGTCACACACTAACACCTTGTAGTCATGATGAACTAGCTTTAAAGGTATTGGGCCTAATAATGGTTGTTAGCCCAAGAAGTTGTTTGGAAGCCCACCTGAAGGGAAGAGGGCGCATGGATCATGTAATGGGCTTGGATGGTCCAAGACATTACTAATTAATTTAATTAGTTAAATTAATTATCAAACATTTAAATTTTAAGTTTTGAATTTCAAATTTGAATTTTGAAATTTGAATTTGGAATTTGAAATTCGAATTTTGAAATTGAAATTTGAAATTTGAAATTTGAATTTTGAAATTTGAAATTGGATTTTGAAATTTGAAATTTGAAATTTGAAATTTGAATTTTGAATTTAAATGTTTGAACGTTTGAATTCAAGTGTTTGAATTCGAATTTGAATTAGCTATGAAAAGTTTTTTCATAACAAAAGGATAAGATGAGATATTTTTGGAACAACTCCCCTGCATAAAGAGAAGATATTTGATCTCATCCAATAAGGAAATGGTGCGCAACTTTACTTGCTAATGAGTGTCATCTTGTCAACTAAATGTGCTCCAATTCTGATTTGGTTGGTTGAGAGAATCAGTGAGTTAGTTGGTTAAAATTTGAATGCAACTATTCAACGTATCTGGACTCATTTTGGGATTGTGTGGGGCGCATAAGTGAGTGGTCATATGATGACCATTAGGTCAGAATCATGAAAGGATAATGACCTAATCTCATGAGGATTCAAAGGGAAGGTTGTTGGCAATTTCGAATTGCAACAACTCCTCCAACTATGCGCACATCTTGAGGGATTTTCAAGTGAGGAAAATCCTCTCATTCTCTCCTTACTAATCAACTCTCTTATGCACACAAAGGGGTATTGATTCCTCCTTAGGGTTTTCACAAGTAAACCTAGCCTATTCTCCTCACTCTTTGTGCACACTCTAGTGAAGTTTTCATGTTGAAGACTTCACTCTTCTAAACACTAAACCTAGCCTCCATCTTCACCTATTGAGCGCATAGCAAGCCTCTCTGTGGTGGTCATCTGGTGGCTTTCATGAAGGTGTTCTTGCATCATTGACGAAGGGTGGTGTGGATCAACGTTAGAGGGTTTGAACCCTTCAAACCTGACAAGTGATCTCCCTGGCTGATCAGATCGTAAACAAGGTAACATCATGCTGTCTTAAAGCATGAAAAGTTGTTTGCATGTGTGTTTCCTCGAGGAAAATTTTTGTTTTTCTCTCTCACATGCTTCGGCCTTCAAGGCCAGTTTAACTTTCAGAAGAAGGAGCTGTCAAATGATTTACCAACCTTTGTAGAACATTTACCAAATTATAATGCCTGTCAATTTGGCAAACAAAAAAGAAATCCATTTCCTAAGTCAAGTTGGAGAGCCTCCAATAAGCTGCAGTTGATCCACTCAGATGTTGCTGGTCCTCAAAGAACTCAATCACTTGCAGGTAGTCATTACTATGTTATTTTCATAGATGATTTTAGCAGAATGTGTTGGATTTTTTTCATGAAGCATAAATCAGAAGTGGCTAGCCTATTTTGGAAGTTCAAGAAAACGGTGGAGAACCAGAGTGGTTGTAGCACTCAATGCATTAGGACTGACAATGGAAAGGAGTATACTTCAAAACAATTTAATATTTTTTGTGAAGAATCTGGCATTGAACACCAACTCACTGCTCCATACACTCCGCAACAAAATGGAGTAAGTGAGCGAAGAAACAGGTACATAATGGGAATGACTTGATGTATGCTTCACAAAAAAGAGTTGCCAAAGAATTTTTGGGCTGACGCAGCAAGCACTGTGTCTTCTTGCAAAACAGACTGCCTACAAAGGCATTGGAGGACAAAACTCTATTTGAGGCATGGTATGGCTATAAAACTTCACTCAATTTCCTTCGAGTGTTCGGTTGTATGTGTTTATCTCATATTCCACAGGTAAAGCGTGATAAGCTTGACCAAAAGTCAGAACCAGGAATCTTTGTTGGCTATAGCTCTTTCTCCAAAGCCTAAAAAGTGTATCAACCACATACTGGAAAGATACTTGTCAGTAGGGATGTTTATTTTCATGAAGATGAGAAGTGGAACTAGACACAAGCACAAGAGGCATCCATGTGTAAGCATAAATCAAATCCTTTCATCCAAATAAGCAAAGCGCAATGAGTGGAACAGTGGCAAGAAGAGTTAGAAGATGACCCACCAATTCGTGGAACAAGGTTGCTGTCCAATATTTATCAAAGATGCAATGTAGCCATTTGTGAACCTGGAGGATATAAAGAAGTTGTTCAAGACCAGAATTGGAAGAAGGCAATGGAAGAGGAATTGTTAATGATAAAAAAGAATAAACTTGGGAGCTTGTTGACAAACTGAAGTATAGAGAAGTTATTGGAGTAAAGTGGATGTTTAGAAAATGCAAATGGCTCCATCAACAAGTACAAGGCTAGACTTGTAGTCAAAGGATATGCACAAATTTTTGGTGTTGATTATTTTGAAACTTTTGCACCTGTGGCTGTAATGGACACTATTCGACTCTTGCTAGTCGTTTCTGCTCAAAAAGGCTAGAAAGTGTTTCAACTAGATGTAAAATCTGCATTCTTGAATGGTATTTTGTAGGAGGAAATCTATGTTGAACAGCCCAAAGTATTTGTGAAAGAAGGTGAGGATGAGAAGGTCTACCTGCTCAAGAAAGCTCTATATGGCTTGAAACAAACACCTAGAGCATGATATAGCAAGATAGATGAGCATCTATCAAGATTAGGATTCAAGAAAAGCACTCAGAAGCTACTATGTATATAAAGCACGAAGATGATAATTTGCTTATAGTCTCTCTTTATGTTGATGATCTCTTAATCACAGGTGGCAATGACAGCTTGTTGAAAAGTTCAAAAGAGAAATGATGTAGATTTTTGAAATGACAGACCTTGGACTCATGACATACTTTTTGGGGATGGAGATGAAGTTTTCATATGTCAAAAGAAGTATGCCACGGAAATTCTCATGAAATTTCATTTGGAGGATTGCAAGGCAGTGACCACTCCAATGAATTAAAAGGAGAGCTTAAGCAAAGATGATGGAGCTGATAGAGTTGAAGAAGGCTATTTTCGAAGTCTGATTGGTTGTCTAATGTACCTCATAGTATCAAGACCAGAAATCTTATTTTCTGTAAGTATTTTATCTCGTTTTATGCATTGTGCTACTGAGATGCATTTAAGAGCAGCAAAAAGAGTAGTGAGATATATCAAAAGAAAGATTGATTTTGGTGTGAAATTTAAGGAAAGTCAAGACTTTAAGCTATTGGGATTTTCTGACAGTGGTTGGGGAGGTTCTGTGGATGATATGAAAAGTACCTTTGGTTATTGTTTCAGTCTTGGCTCAGGAATGTTCTCATGGTGCTCTAAAAAGCAAGATGTTGTAGCACAGTCCACAGCAGAAGCAGAATTCATAGCTGCTACGGCAACAGCTAATCAAGCAATTTGGTTAAGAAAATTTTTATGGGATTTAAACCTGAAGCAATGGAACAATACTGAAGTTCATATTGATAACCAAGCAGCAATTGCCATTTCTAACAATCTAGTTTTTCATGGGAAGACTAGAAATTTTAAGATCAAGTTTTTCTTCTTAAGGGAAGTTCAGAAAGAAGGTGAAATTGTACTTGTCTACTGCAAGTCAGAAGACCAATGGGCAGATATATTCACAAAGCCATTACCTGCAAGCAAATTTGAAGATCGAAGGGAGAAGATTGGTGTTTGCAGCTCCAAAAGCAAGGAGGAGTGTTAGAGATCATGCTTTAGAAACTGCAATTTGATATTTTTAATTATTTAGGAGTCAATTTTCATTTCTGTTTTAATGAGTTGTTATGTAGTTGACAGTTTACTTTTCTGCTTTAATGGGTAGTTATGTAGTGAGTAGTTTTCTTTTCTACTTTGATGTGAAGTTATGTAGTTGTGAACAGTTTCTTTTTATTATTTTGCTTCATAAGATGTATTATCATGCATTAATAATATTAGTAATTCATTTCTCAATTCTATTTTTCATTTCTAAAACCAACGGGTTTTAAGTACGAAACCTGTATATGATTGGCTGCTGCAACACTTTTCCAAGTATACTTGTGGAAATTGTAAACAAATCACAACACACTATTGAATGCTACTTTCAGATTGTGTTATTTTGCAGCAAACAACAATCCCAAGATATGTTTTACAACGTTAATCAGTAGAGCAAGAAAATTAAACTAAATTCAATAAACCACGTGTTGTTACTGGCTATGAAGCACCGAAACTTCAAAAATCCCGACGTGTCGTGTCCGACACTTCCCGACACTCTCGGACACTCCGACACTTCCCGACACTCCAACACACGTTATAGAAATTTAAAAAAAGGTTTAAATGTTACATTGCGTTGAGTTTTTAGTTCCAACTATTAGATTCGTTTGATTATGATTACTATTTTATTGAGTTTAATATAAATATTTGAGATATCTTATTTTTTTTGCAAAATTTATGAATATTATAAGTTTAGATTCACTCTTTTATTAAATTATTGAATATTAAATATAATATACACCACATAAATTAAAAATACTATTTAATATCAAAACGTGTCCTAACGTGTTGTTACGGAGTGTCGTGTCGTATCGTGTCACGTGTCCCGTCTTAGTATCGGTGCTACATAGGTTACTGGAGTTCATAATAATACAACTCCAAATCACTCGTGACTCCCAACCATAGCTTGCTTAGCTCATCATGATACAAATCAAGGCTACAACAACAACAAAAATGAAAACAAAACCCAAACATATTGCAATGAAATCCAAACTAAAACTTAAACAAACAGATAATTTATGCTACAAAATTTTGTATGTATTCAATGCTACAACATATCAATCTTTGAACTAATGCTCTGTAATTGGGATCAAATATCCCAAATTCTGACCACTTGCTTGTCCTCGAGCAAGCTCATTTTAATGTTTTTCACCCAAAGTTGGTAGTCCTCAAAGTCTTTTACTCTTAACGTTTAATGGAAATAAACTAAGGGGAAAATGTTTATCCTTTTAAATGACACAACTTATATCCTTTCACTCTCACAAAGAAGTGGGACCCACACCTTTATTTTTTTGTCAACTCTCTCTCCTCCTTTATCTATCTCTTTCTCTCTCTCTTAAAATGACACAACCTTACCTCCTTTAAAATGACACACACTTTACCCATAAACTAATCATGCCCTCTGCACCTGAAAATTTAAAAATAAAGTCTTTAATGTCATCGTTAGCCTTATCCCTATTCATCTATTTGCTTCTCTTACATCAAATTTCACTCCAGCTCACGAGCTTCTTTCTCAATTTTTGGCCTTTCTGTCACCTTATGACGCAACTAACAGCAGCAGCATGTCCACGGGGTGGATGTTTTGTCTTAGACGAGCCTCCATTTTATCATAACATCCCTCAAACGGTGAGCATCCCCATATAGTTAAAGTACTGCAAAAGATTATGATGTAAATATAAACTTTCCTACTATTGCAGTATCCTAAAAGCATTTTCTCTTTCAAAACAAAGTTTCCAAATTACAGGACAAGGGGGAAAGGCATACTAATAACTCTGAAAAATAGTGTTTTTTGAAAGTATATTAGTTGGGGAAATAAGGGAATATCAAATAAATACTATGAAGTCAAACTTCAATTTCTTCCAGAGTAGAACCAGTAGCAAGATGACAATGGCTATGCAGACCCAGCCAAACATATTTATCCTCTAATGGAACGTTGAGTAAAGTAAGATACCTTTTGATAATCGAAAATTAGAGAAAACATAATTGTGAAATCGGTATTCATTTTCTTGAATTAACTATACATGTACAATTCTATATATATATATATATATATATATATATATATATATATAGGATCCTTTGACATCGGTGTCAAATTTCAAATTTGACACCTCATCTGAGAGCCGTTAGATCAAAATAGATCAACGGCTCTGATTTGTGAGCATGTAATACCATTGATCTTTTTTGATCTAATGGCTCTCAGGTGAGGTGTCAAACTTCAAATTTGAGACCGGTGTCAAATGATCCTACCTCATATAGATATATATATATATATATATATATATATATATCAGATACAGATGTACCTAATAAAGTTGCATTGTTATAACTGAATTATACTGTACCGTTGGAATCTATAAGCCCAATATGTTCCCTTAAAGGGGGTATGATCATTGTATGGGCGATACCTTTGGCTTTGGTAAAGACCAGGCCAAGAGATACTATCCCAAATATAAGCAGATAATCAATACAAGGTTAAAGCTATAAGAGAATTCAAGTGATAGGCTAAATAACGATACATAACATACCTTCTGTTGTGCCCCATGGGGGCTATTTATAAGGATCATGGTGTGGGTTCATTGTATTGGCGATACCTTTGGCTTTGGTAAAGACCAGGCCAAGAGATACTATCCCAAATATAAGAAGATAATCAATACAAGGTTAAAGCTATAAGAGAATTCAAGTGATAGGCTAAATAACGATACATAACATACCTTCTGTTGTGCCCCACGGTGGCTATTTATAAGGATCATGGTGTGGGTTAGTAAGGGAGGGAGGTCAACTCTCCTTGGGATACACTCCTATGATAGCAGTGTTGGGCGGTTTTGGCGCTGATGTTGTGGCAGTGCTGCGCCTCCTGGGACTGGCGACGCCAGTTTTGGGCAAAGGGAGAGTTTCCCTTTGTGAAACCTGCGGCGACTGCCTTTGGTGGTTAACGTCCCAAGGTATGACATTTTGGTGTATCTTTCGGGTGTGTTGCAGCCTTGTTGGATGCGAGGGTCCACGTCAGCCCTTAGGGCTCACGTGGGATTGGACTGGGAGCTGGGCCAAAGAAGTTGGGCTGCTGGGACGGTTGGCCTGCTGGGGCAGTTGGGCCATCCAGAACAGGAGCCCCCCAGCTTGGTAGCATGCGTAGGATGGTGCTAAGTTAAAGTCTTTGGGCGCTCTCGTGGTCTGTGCAAAGGCGTTCTCTGGTCAGAAACCGCCAATTTAGAATTAGGGGCGTTTCCTGTATTGTGCAAGGGCGTTCTATGGTCGGAAACCGCCAACTTAGAATTTGAGGCGTTTTACAGCCTAGGCATGGGATAGCAACAATTTCTCTTTCGCTCTTCCAAGGGTGCTTTAGGTTTTCATCCTTCTGCCATGACTCTTCGATTCTTGTGCAAGTAATTATGACGCCTTCTTAATCATTACAAGTAGTTGCATTGTTTCGAGGTACAGCGCATTAAAGTGACGTGATTGGCATTAGCTTGAAATTACCATCGGGACCTTTATTGCATCTGTCCGTCGAGCTTCGTTGCAACATCTAACGGTCTGAGATAAAAAAAGCAGCTTATCACGACCGCCCATCAATCCTGGTTGCAACATCCAATGATCAGAGATTAAGCGGCAGTGTAATGTCTGCGAATGACACGTTACGTTCCCTTTCTTCTTTAAAAAAGGGGGAAACCGGTCTTTTGGCAGACATTTCCTGCCCTAACACAACTTCGAATTCTTCTTCATCGTCGTTGAAATCGATCTTTCTTCCTCCACGACTATGCATAATTTTCAGGTATAGTGTCTTACCTTTCCTTTTGATATTCTTTGTATATCTTTTCTTCTTCTTTTTTCTGGGTACTGTAAGGTTATGGGCATCCCTGGGTTGGTTCTGCCTGAGTTTGAAGTCAAAGAAGAAGAGTTTGACGAGGCCTTCGACTCAGTCGAAGGCTGCACGGTGGGGATTGGCGGGTCTTTTTCATCTTCTCGCTCTCTAGTTCCGGGGGTGGAGTTGTTACCCCACGGTAAAATCCCAGAACTTCTGGGGTTTTCCGAAGAAGAGATTCAGAATCTCTTACCTGAACGAGCTTTAGGTCCTGTAGTTCCTTATCTGGGTGAGGCGTCTGGTTCTGGTAGATGTCGTCCCGTTAGATCTAGGGGGCGGCGGTTAGGGAGTTCCAATGAGAGGGTTAGGGCTCAGCCTTCTCATCGTCGTGGTTCGGGCCCTTCTGTTCGTTCAGTTGGGCGAAGTTAAGGTTTGCGTCGTCATGCTTCTAGGCGTTCTTCCTTTGGCGTAGGGCGATTTATTCGTCCTTTGTCTTCCGTTAATCATCTTCCACAACATCGCCATATAGAATATTATTACAAACCTTCTCACCCGACTGTCAATTCTTCAATTGCTCTAAGTAATTCAAGAGGGTATATACCCCCAATTCCTGCGTCTTTCCATCGCTGTAAATATGACAAGTCCACGGAAAACTGACTAGGTAGATTACATCCAGAAGATGGACGTCTTGTTAGATATGGTGTGTGGGACGCCATATATGAAGACTTGGGGCTTTATAAGATACCACCTGCTTGGTGGCCTTCTTCATTAAGCTACTAAGATTTTTATGCTTCAAGCTCTTCAGAAACCTCTGATTCTGATGGTAAGTAGTTTGATTTCCCGTCATTTTTTCTTGTAGTAATTGGTGAGGGTGTTGGCGGTTACGGAGGTGAGGCATAGGGCGAGGTGGATTTTCTCTTCTCTTCTTAGCAGTCGTCTTGGTTTTGGAGGAGTGTTGAGGATTGACAACCCGTTTATTACTCCAGGTAGAATTCTTTCCTGACTAATGGAGATTTTTCAGTCAGATACTCGTCTTGAGGCGAGGGATTGGGTAGACCCAGAAATCGCCACGTCGTCGTCGAGTTATGCTGACAAGGACATTCTGCGACGCCATTATCAAACTGAGCCTAGTTTTATGATTACTGAAGATGGTGCGAATGAAGCCAAGTGGCAGCCGATCGCGGTTACGAGTGATCGTCGTGCTTGTGACGCGCCTAGTAACGCCAAGAAATCTCTATGGCGTTTCATGGTTTACAAGACTCATTTCACGGATCAAAAAGTGAGGTTTCCCCTCACTGAATTTGAGATGGGAGTGTTATCCCATTTACAAGTTGTGCCTTCACAGTTGCACACAAATGCTTGGGCGTTCGTTAGGGTCTTTGAGAGTATATGCCGTAATTTTGAATGGGAGTTTTCTGTGCGGCTGTTCTTTTATTTGCTCCAGCTATCGCCAAAGAAAAAACTTGGATGGGTCTCTCTGAAGGCGGGGACCTCGTTAGGAGCGATATTTGCTCAATATGCCAACTCATACAATAATTGGAAACACACCTTTTTCTGGATTGAGCCTACGTTGGGCGAGGGAGAGCTTCCTTTCTTCGTTGATCCGGCGACTAGACAGTGCCGATTTCCCTTGTATTGGACTAAGGCCCATTATGGAGTGCCCGATGGTCGCTATTCTTGTCCGTTTGGGAGTTTGACAACTGGAGAGCGTACAGTGGTTGACTTGTTTGTGGAAGTTAAGGGTTTTTTGCTCGTATGGCCTACGAAGCAAGTGTTGTGCCATGGAGGTGTGATGGCGTTCTGAGTGTTTACTTTGTGTTGATCTTCTTTCTAGATTCTAACGCCTCTTTTTATATATGCAGCATTTAATCACTTTCTTTAACTGTTTGCAGTTGGGAGTATGGCGGCTGACTCTCTGAAGCTTGCACGTGAGGCGGCCGGGAGGCAACGAGCTCGGCAGGGCGAGGCTTCTCAAGCTCAACCCACCCTCGCTCAGAAGGATACGGGCAAGGGTAAGGCATTGGCGCCCAGAAAAAAGGGGAAGGTTCGCTCTGCCGCCGACATTCCTGTGGACGAATTAAGGAGGAGGGCTAACCAAATGATAATTAGAGAGGCTACAGGCGTGGAGGGCAACTCTTCTACGAGTGAGTCAACATTGGGGTATGGGTCGCCTGCCCTGGGAGAGTCCGATCTGAAACGTGGTGCGTCAACGAGTTTATCACCAACTCGGCCGTCAAAATCTTCACGCTATGATCATTTCGAGGGGGGCATACCGGTGGTAACTCGTCGGGAGTGATCGGGTAGTCGATCCCCCTTCAGCTGAGGGCGATCAGGTTCAAATCGCTTCAGAGGCTCAGGGTTCTCCTGTTGCTGCTGCTGCGGTTCCTGTTGCAAGCGCCCTTACTCTGTCAGAAAGGGATCTTGCGAGAGGATACCCTAACATTAGGCGTCCTAAGTTTGTGGCTCCACCGCGCCTGGATCGTCAGCAGTTAATGGAATGTACTCAGGTGGTTGTCGATCGTATCTTTGCGATGCAGGAGATCGCCTTGGCAGTGGATGAGCGGTGCTCCTTACAGACAGATCGCCTTGACGAGCTGGGGCGACAAGTGGAGGGCCTTACTGCTGATGTGGGGCATCTGGGCAAAGACCTTTCTGATAAGGACACTTCCACCAATCATTGACGACGCGGCTGGGGAGCGTAGATGAAGATGTGAAGCGGCTGAGAGGTGAGAAGAGCACTCTTGACAAGGCGTTGGATGATGTCAAGAAAGAAAAGGATATCCTCCTGGCTGAGAAGGATGAGCTTTCTGCCAAATTGTTTGTGACTCAGGGGTGTCTCCACGCTAAAGATGAGGATCTTAATAAGGCTGTTGGTCAAGTTGAGAAGTTGGAGGACGCTCTCGCCAACCTGATGACTCACGCTTTCAATAACGCCCTTCAGCAGGTTGTTGTCAGATATCTTGGTGCTGATTTGACGGGTTTTGATCCCGCCTATGATGTGGAAGATGGGAAGATTATTGAGCGCCTTGAAGGCGACGTCGTGAAGGTGATTGAGGAGGCGCCCGAAACTGATGACGATGAAGGGGCGCGGGGGCGCTCCCAGTGTCTGATAGCGAGGATGACCATAGGGCCAAAGATGGGCGTGAGGCATCGAACGTGTCTTTGGCGAAGGAAATGACTGAGCCTGATGTGGTGGGTGAGGGAGGTGGTGTCAGCAAGACTGTTCCTGATCAGGCGGCGAGTGTTGAAGCTGAGGTGGTGAATGCTCCAGATCTTGAGAATGAAGTGACCGGTCAGGCCGTAGATGTCTGAACTATCAATGTAAAATTTTATTTACTTTTTCTTTTTCCTATGGTTGGCATGTCAGCCTCAGGCTCTGTTCATTGTTCATTTACTTTTTCTTTTGCCTGTGGTTGGCATGTCAGCCTCAGGCTCTGAATATCAATGAATTTCCTTTTCTCCTTTCTGCGTTCTTGTACCTTCAAATGAATGTTTATCAACTCTGTTAGGCGTTGTTAGTAGTTCGCACCGCTCCAGTCCTAGTGTGGGGGAGGTGAGAACCGTCCCGTAATTGGGCGTTGGCTGGGGTTGAACCATCTCAGTCCAACTGCGGCGGGGGTGAGAACCGTCCCGCGATTGGGCGTTGGCTGGGGGTGAGAACCATCCCAGTCCAACTGCGGCAGGGGTGAGAACCGTCTCGTTATTGGGCGTTGGCTGGGGGTGAGAACCATCCCAGTCCAACTGCGGCAGGGGTGAGAACCATCCCGTTATTGGGCGTTGGCTGGGGGTGAGAACCATCCCAGTCCAACAGCGGCGGGGGTGAGAACCGTCCTGCGATTGGGCGTTGGCTGGGGGTGAGATCCATCCCAGTCCAACTGCGGCGGGGGTGAGAACCGTCCCTTTTTTGATCAAGTCGCGTTGACAAAAGTAAGATGGGTTGAAGATCATTTTATTGAAATTTCGATAGTTCTGCCTCATTAAAAACCTTTCCTAGTAAAATCCATTGGGATAAAAACATAGGAAAGGAAAAGAGTGCAGAAAGTGTTACATGATGGTTTAACTATAATACTTTCTGAGCTTGTCAGCGTTCCATGCTCTTGGGATTGCTTTTCCATCCAGTGTTTCCAAGGAGTATGCCCCATTCCCGAGCACGTTCGCTATTCGGTACGGTCCTTCCCAATTTGGGGCGAGCTTTCCTTCACGGGCATTCTTGTTTCCAACGTCCTCCCTTCGTAGAAATATGTCTTTAACTTCAAACTTCCGATGAACCACCTTCTTGTTGTAAAACGTGGCTAATTTTTCTTTGGTGAGCTTGTCATTTTGCGCAGCATGTTCTCGGAGTTCGTCTAATAAATCCAACGCTTCTGAGAGGTTTTGATCGTTGGCGATTTCTGCTACGTGGTCACGCCTCCATGAGGGTTCACCGACTTCCACATGAATCATTGCTTCTGCCTCGTAGGTTAGCCTGAAGGGCGTTTCTTGGGTGGAAGATTGGGCTTTCGTACGATAGCCCCAAAGTACATTGTCAAAATTGTCAATCCACGCCCCTTTGTGTGCTTCAAGCTTCTTTTTTATACCCTTGGTCAGCATCTTGTTGGCCGACTCCACTAAACCGTTGGATTGGGGGTGTTTCACTGCGGTAAAGTGATGTCGGATTTGCAAACTTTTCATTAATTCACAGAATTTGCCGTCGGTGAATTAGGTACCATTGTCTGTAATTACCTCGTCGGGGATACCGAAACGGTAAACTATGCTCCTCCAGAAGAACTTCCTGGCTTTCTGGGATGTGATGGTGGCCAAAGGTTCAGCTTCCACCCATTTAGTAAAATAATCTATTGCCACCATGAGCCATTGGATTCGACCTGTCGCCATGGGGAAAGGTCCCAAGATGTCAATCCCCCATTTGTAAAAGGGCCATGGCGACGTGATTGATGTTAACTCTTCTGGTGGGGCTCTATGTACGTCTGCAAATCTCTGGCATTTATCACATTTTTTCACATGCTCACGTGCATCTTTCTCCATTGTTGGCCAATAAAACCCCGCTCGTAGTACCTTTTTTGCTAGGGAGTGGCCGCCCATGTGGTGGCCGTTGATCCCTTCATGAATTTCTTCAAGAATATATTGAACATCGTTGGGAACAATGCATTTGAGGAGCGGGATTGAAATTCCTCTTTTGTACAATCGCCCTTGAACAAAAGCACTACAGAAGCTCAACCTCCAAATAAGCAGTGGATGAAACGAATGCTACAAAACAATTCCAAAAACAATATATGGAACACTTAAGTTTTATTTAACCATGCCATACATCGCACCCATAAAGTCCAAGTAGTTCCCTTATACCAACAAGGCTTAAAAACTCATTTTTATTGATATTCAACACCAAACACCTCCATTTTTGGTTTACTCAAGGAATTATATACTTCCTCTATTTGTCCTCACCTCCCACCATATTATTGATCTCTTCGTTAGCTACGCATGGGTTCAAACCGCACTTAATTTGGAGCACCATAGCTCAAGTTATGAATTTTTGAATAAAAATGTGTTGAATTTCGCAGGGCCCGAGGCTGATAGCGCCCGACCACTGACTTCCTACTGTCTTACGGCGTCGTCAGTGCTAACCCACTATTTGGTGGCGCTAATAGCGCCATCTTGGCGCCAACAGCGCCACGGGTCTGGAGATTACACTCTACTTTAGTATTTCACTCATAACTTGAGTTATACTTATCCGATTGACGCAATCTTGGTCTCGTTGGATAGCTAAGAAAAAGATCTATAACTTCCAAGAAGGCCAAAGGATCCAAATCTATCATATAGGATATAAAAAATGGACAACAAGACATGATGTCCTTATACTTATATTGATTCTCAACCCAAAGGTTTTCTTTAACTTAATTAACAATGTACAACAACTTCAATACATGATTCCTTGTCATTTCAAGGCTCACATGATATTCAAATAGGCTTGAAAGCCCTTTCATCATACCTTAGCATAAAATTACATAATAATCAAGGTTCAGGGACTTAGACTTAACAAAACACATGATCAAAGTTATTTTGCTCCTTTCAACCATCAAGGATTCAAAATGACTATGATCATGGTCTAATTCCCCAAAATTACATACAATTAGTCGAGTACAATATTACTACCAAGTGTGCATCCTATACATATCTTTCTACTAAAATATACAATGCAAACAAATGTAGATACATGTGAGGCACTCCAAAATAATCATATCATATGCTATCATATAACAATCTACTCAGGCCTCTTACCTCATGCCCAACCTGCATCATCTATGCTAATACCTGAAATAGCAGTCCCAAACGGGGCGAGATAAAACTCAATAAATCCAGGGTTCTTGGAGAATTCCTCCAACCCCAGAGTTCACTTTATGCATGAAATGTTAGTATACACATGGCATGAACAACATTATATATCCAGAGGCAATAACAGTAATGATTTAACTGCAGCATACTCATGCATTCAAATGGCCAAAAAATTAAACAATCAAATTATCACACAATCTTCAGTTGCATCTTAGTCCTTTCCACTAAGCATACAACCTTGCCCCTAGTGCTTGCCATTTCCCTTTCTTAATGACACAATAATAATATATGAATGCAAACATACCATAATACTAACATTACCACTTAATCATCCAATTATTAACCATTACTTCCATAAAATCAATGGTAGAACAACAAGAGGGATGAACATCCAAGATCCAAGGTTTACCTTAATTGCTTCCAATATACCCTTGTCCTTCACCAAGTTCCACAATTAAGCTTCGAATTCAAGCTACAATCTTACAAAATACACACCTACACAAAGGTATCACACAATCAATCAATGCAAGATAATGAATATCAACATATTCATCAACAATACAACAATTCCACACCAAAACTAGGCATGAACTTACCTATTCAAGTAGGCTACTCAAGCTCCTTATCTTCCACCAATGGTTGGTCACTCAATGTTGGTCTACTTGCCTCAATCCTAGCAATCACATGGACACAATCAATATCCAACCAAACCATGGCTTACAAATGAAAGAAACTCCACAACCAAGCACAGATTCTTGCAATTTTCATAGTATAATCAAATGACTATTTAAGTTCATTTCTACCGATTATTCATCATTCTAAGCAACTTTTCAAAGGAGTTAAGCCTCAATCACTCTATAAGCTACCGCACCATTCATGAATTTTCTCAAAGAAAATCCTAACATACCCAATCTCATAAGCTTAATGAAAGTGATATTTACTATGATTTTAAAAGAATCTAAGTATGGGTTGTGTTTGGCTTGAGATTCTATGCAATTTTGGTCCAAGAACCAAGGGATTTGGTTGAGAAACGAGCAAGTTGTGAAATAGATCTCTTCTCTAATGGTTTCCTTCTCTCTCTGTCCTCTCTCTTGCTCCACGAAGAAGAAGAAGAAGCAAAACAAAGGCTATTTGGCTTTCTTTCACTTAACTTACTTAAGTTAAGTTCAACCGGGTAAAAACTCATCTATCTATTCACCTTCATTCACTACCTAAGTTTACCCAATGGAATAGAATATTTTTCTAGTAATATTTTCGGTTTTATTTTTACATTTTGGATAATTTTGCCTACACATTTTTTGACCCCAAAAATCTCACTGACTGTACTTTTGAACACAAAATACCTTTAATTCTTTTAATTAAGACTTTTACTTAATTAACCCTATTATGCATGATTAAATATTTAATCGCATGCCTTTTTCTATTTAAACAGGTTAGGGGTATTATAGTTTTAATTACGGAATTGATTTTAAACATAAAAGTTTATTAACGCAAAAGAAAAAAGTGTATCTGTATTTTAATTCAATTATTATGATTGTAACTACGCTTAATGCCATATGTAATGTTAACTAACCGGTTCTAGAACAGGGAGTTACAACATCAATAAGCCAAGTGGTGAGCATTGCTTTAATTTATATCCAGTTGGAGAGAAAAAAACTCCATTGTATTTAGTACTAGATAAATGGCATCCGAAACACTATAAGCCATAGAAAACAAGGCAAGGAAACCACTAGCATAAAAAGTAAACATGATGTCTTATCTCTAACCGCGATGCAGATAAACCAAAAGAAGTAAATTTAAACATCTAAACCAAAACAAGAAGTTCAAATGACATTTGAATTTGTTTAGCAGTGCAGATGAAAACAAGAATAAATTTATTCCTAAAACATTTCACTTTGGCAAATCAATTGATTCAACTCTGGTTGAAAAAACATAGAAAAACTCGAAACTAGCAATAATGCATCCATTTGTTTACTTCTACAACAATTACTGTCTTTCTTTATTTTCATACCAACCACACTATAGTGTTCTAATTTGAAGGAGACCTGATTTCCACTGACAGTAAATCAAGTAATAAGATCACCTTCTATCGCACCGACACGAGATACGATATAATACTCTGGCATGTTAATTCTAACAAATGTTAGATTTTGATAAGTTAGGACACATTTTGATATTAAATAATATTTTTAATTTATGTAGTGTATATTATATTCAATATTCAATAATTTAAAAATAAAATAAAACTAAACTTATAATATCCATCAATTTTTGCAAAGACGTATAAGATGTAAATATTTACTATTATATTTTCAAATTGAAAATCTCTTATATACTCCAGTGAGATTTATTTAGTATCCATTTTTAATTTTTATTACATCAATTTTTACATGATATGTAATGAAATTTCAAATATTACAAATATCGAAGAGTGTCGGAGAGTGTCGGAGAGTGTCGGACACGACACTTCAGGTTTTTTGAAGTGTCGATGCAACATAAATCACCCTTCTCTTAAAGAGTGGGATTTAATCCCCAGACTGTCCAGTTTACAAGGGAGATGTTGTCTGTTTGACTCTGTCTTGATCATTGCATATGGTTAAAAGATTGATAAGTTAGGAAAAAGTTTTATGCTATGCAATACATCAAGTGAAAAAGAAAAGGAAAAAGTTGACTCACTAAGTTATGCACGTTAACCATGAAGTTTTAATTAAGTCTTCCACTTTTGCATGTTATTTTATAGTGAAAATTTCAAAAAGCCCCTTACAAGTTTTCTCAAAATCACTTAACCCCCTCCCCGAAATTTTTAATCATTCACCCCCTACTTAAAATTTTTTTATCACTTACCCCCTAATTTGATTTTCTATTCAAAATTTTGTTAACAGAGTTAAATTTTTAAAAGGTACCGAAATTACCCTTAATAGAAAGAAAAAAACCTTAATTTCCTCACAAACACAATTTTAGACAAACTCATATAAACAAGATATAAATGTAAATCAACGATTGAATCCTCCCTCTACTCTCAACGACACGGAAAACAACGAAATAGCATCTTGTGCATGTTTGTCTGGTAATATCATATGATTAAGGGAAAAGTAAGGCATATATGAAGCACAGGACATAAAGCTTTTCAATTGTTGTGCAAGCAAAATAAAGTGCGGCTCTGAATAAATTTATGAAGTCAGATTTGTTGGTCATATAATAGCAGAAAAGCTTATAACAGAAAAGGGAAGATCTAAACCTGTTGAGATGATGCTTCTGTAATCATTTTATTTAAACAACGGCACCAACAATTGTGAGTGCGGTGTTTAATAGCAATGAGATTTGCAGGAAACAATTTTAATAATTACTAATTCTAACAAGGCTACCTTAAAGAAAACATTCTGTGAGTTCGTCTAAAACTGCATTTGTGAGGAAATTATGTTTTTGATTTTTCTATAAAGGGTAATTTTGATATATTTTTAAAAATTTAACTCTGTTAACAAAATTTTGGATGGAAAATCAAATTAGGGGGATAAGTGATAAATAAATTTTAAGTAGAGGGATAAATGATTAAAATTTTTGTGAAGTGGGTTAAGTGATTTTGAGAAAACTTAATGGGAATGTTTTGAAGTTTTCCCTATTTTATATATGTTGCACTTTAATACTATATGTATGTTAACCAACCAACTCAAGACGGGAAGGTTACACTTCCTATATATAAATAAGGCTTTTGTATTAATGTATACAAATATTTGATTGGTTTGTTGTGGTAATCATGTTAGTCAATAGCTTATGCTAGCAATAGGTTGACAAATTATGGCCTTCCAACTGTGCAAGGTAATTTGCATTTGATTGCAGATGTCTAGTTGTACGCTGTCTTAAAATTGGAATTTTTCCAAACCTATTTGTTTATTTGCTGGTATATGGGTGCTAATCTAAAACTTGTTTAAGCTTTCTTTGATCGATGAAGGATGTCCCTTGAGGCCTGATGAACGCCAGAACGTGTTCTACTTTTAAAAAAAAAATAAAAATCTATGATTATGTGCTGCATTCTTTTCTTTTCTTTTTGGTAGATAAAATTTTAGATTATGGGAGGCATGCCCCTATCAAGGTCAGAGAAGATTTTAAGTAATATGCTGCCGATTTTAAGTATTGCAATAATTTAAAGTACCAGATTTGGCCACGAAGATGGTAAGCTTCTAATGTTACAGTAAAGTAAATGCTCATATTGACTATCAATTTGTAGGAGGATTCATCTCTTATCTTGGATTGGTAGGCATTTAGAGCTGCTATGCGGTTGTTCTTTTTAACATGCAAAATCACAATGGCCAAGTGGGGTTTTATATGGAAACGTTGCACAGGCGATAAATAGTGAATGTGGTAGTTGCACCGCATAGACAACAGCCAGAGGAGAGTTTTATATGCATATTGACAGCTCAATACCTGTATAATATTGTACTCACCAGTGTTATTATAGTAACTAATATATGAGTTATAACATGTCCATGATTAGTATATCTAAGTTTAGTCATGAGTTTATACACTGATTACTGAGATAAACTTGATGCTTATTATCAACCCAAAGCTTATAAACTTAAATGGTTCAAAAGTTATCATGATGTAAACAACTATGTAACTCAACTGGCATCTAATGCATACAAACTAATCATGTTTTTTTTTTCACCTAAAAAAAAAAAATCATGTCCTCTGCACTACACAGGACAATTAAGAATGGAATCTTTAGTGTGATCCTTTGCCCAATCCAGCATTGTCCGTCCATGTGCATCTTTTACATCATATTTTGCTCCAACGCTCAAGAGTTCCTCAATTTTTGACTTGTCCACCTTCTGGCTTCTGATGCAGCTAACGACACGGGCGAATGTTTTACCTTAGAAGAGCCTCCATTTAATCAAATGATCCCTAGTGGAAGTACTGCAAAAGATTATGATGTAAATATGAAGTTTCTTACTAGTGTTGTAACATAAAAGCATTTTCCCTTGCAAAACTAAATTTCAAAATCACAATACCTAAGGATTGTTAATAAAACAAGGGGGAAAGACATAATAATAGCACTGAATAATAGTGTTGCTGACACTAAAAGTAGATTAGTTAGAGAAATTTGAAACTCATAACGTCTGTGATAAAGCAATAGTTGAAAAGGGGGGATGCTAAATAAATACTATGAAGTTAAACTTCGATTTCTTCCAGAGCAGAACCCTGCCAAACATATGCGTCCTCTAATGCAGCATTTAATAGAGTAGATACTTAATAAAGTTATTTTCAACAGAACTATACACAAATAAGTCTACAGAACTATATTTATCTTTATTACTGATTTATCTTTATTATTTCATCTTAAAAACATACTAGTAATGCATAAGCATAATCGTCCGTAGTTGCAGAGTTTCAAAATTCCCAAACAACTAACATCATTTTTTTTTCCTTACCATTTGTAAACTCCTAACTCAAAAAACCAAGAAAAAAACAAAAACTGTACCATATCAGAAAGTATGACACAATTCCATATACAAATAACATAAATTGAATAATAACTTAAAAAAATTCTTGTTATCAGCCTGTTCAACACCAACTCTATTGAGATCCGAACATTATTTACTTAATGATACTTGCCCAATTTTTCAATTATATATAAGATAATACTATGTTATCTGTACCACTTGCTATCTCTTAAAATTGAGAGTATGGGGATGCGGTCTTCAATCAGGAATCTCCATCATCTTCTCGCTTCTTCTAGTTGCACCTTGATCACCAACAAATTAAAAAATTCTAGTTAGGAGGAATTATTTTCTTACATTACAACTCAAATAATCATTTTGAATGCTATATTGGAATGTGCGAAGAAAAAAAAAATTAATTTATGTTGACTGTTTTGAGTCCCATACATGGACACGATTATGAGTGTGACACAGTCTAAAAAAAAAGTTGTTCTTTGGAAGAGGAATCTATCTTCAATATTGAACACTATCACTCCAAACATGAGCACATTGAACAGTTTTCGAATAAAAATTACTCCAAGAGTCTCACATTGAGGGCATATACTTGACCACTCTCAACTTCATGCTTCACATTGACAGCATTGGTAGCTCACGTGATTTGTGACCTTTCTAGAATTATAACAGTAATATTCATCTTTTGTGGTTTCATTCAATGACCAAGAAAAATCAAGTGCAAATCAAGTCATAGAGAAGATGTGAGACATATTCAAAATAAGTTTCAATTGGTCGGTTTGCCTATCTAACTATCCAAACATTATTCTAAATAATTATTAAGTTTTCAAAAAATTAGGAAAAAAAAAAAACCAAAATAATCAGGACAATTAATGTTAGTACTCCTGGTTTGCAGGGAAGAAGAGTCACCTGAATTGCTCTCAAACTCGGAGCAGTTTTGGGGCATTCTTCTATTTTTAGATTTTGAAGTTTAACGGCTTGTAACTTAAAACCCAGGCATATATCAACAAAACTCTGCAGCTTGTCCAGTTCTATCTCTATTAAGTTGGGAAGCACAATTTCCATTTCATTGATTATGCCGTCTTCACTGCCATGTCTAAAAACCTCTTCTAGTTGAGTAGCGGATGATATTTTAAGAATGGTTAATTGTGGAAGCATTCTAACCATAGCGACAGAGAAAAGGCTTTTCAACTTGTTGCATCTATCGATCTCTATATATGTTAGCTTTGGAAAAAACACTTCAGCATTGGATAGGTGCTGCTCAAGTTCTTCTTCATTTTCTTCAATGATTTGTGCCAATTCTTGGCAATTGTATATATCAAGGAGCTCCAACTCTGGTAGGCTTCTATGTGCTGCCATGGAGAATAGAGATTTCAAGTTTTCACAATAATGCAATCGTAATTCCCGAAGACATTGGAGTCCCAAAACCAGTCCGGGAGTAGGACCCACCCATGATATAAGGTTCAGTTGAGGTAATCCAGATAACCAGAATTGTTGCAGTTTTGAGGGCAAGTGGATGATTTCCTGAAAATGGAATATTCAAAGGTAACTAACCAAATAATGGGATGGGTAGTATTACAAACATCAATAAGTAAATGGTATAAATAACAGAAAACTATAAAGCATCCGGTGCAGACTAGTAACGTGGTGAAATTCATATTCCTACAAATGTATGAAATTAAGTCAAATCAACTTTTACATTTTAAAAATAATACGTACTTCATTCATATGCTGCCGTCTTTGCTCAAAGCCAGCCATCACAGCAATCCAGGATGTTCTCAATTTTGGACAATACCAAACATTTAGCTTCCTCGAAGGTGGCCAATTTGCACGATAGTTTTCGGGACATATCCCGACGAGATTTTCAAGACGGCTGAGTTCGAGAACATCCAAATGAGGAAGCATGATAGGGTTATCGTATTGGTGAGATGAATGATCTTCGTGATCACATTCACCAAATACATATTTCAGCTTATCAACCCCGTATATTTCTATCTCTTGAAGTCTTGCAAGTCCTTCAACACAACAGATTGGGAATATAGACTCTAACTTCTCACAATAAATAATATGAACTTTCTTCAAACAGGGCATGACAAGAGCTGGAACTACTTCCCGGCTTGTATTAGAGCCATCCTCTCTTCCACCAGCAATTATATGCTTCAATTCATCACAATTTTCTATAGTTAGCTCTTCCAGCTGCTGCAGACTTTGGGCAACTGACATTGAGAAGAGTACTTCAACTGACGAGCATTCCATTATTATGAGAATCTTAAGATTTCCTAGGTTACATTGCCATGGAAATATGTTGTGCAACAGTGGGCAATCCGATATATGAAGTTCCTGTAGTTTCTCAAAGAAGTATAGCACTTGCAGAGGTGGACCTCGACACAATTCTTTCAAGTTTTCCAATCTTCGCAGCTCTAACTTGACCAAATTGGGAATAAGCGCATCATCAGAATCAGAAGTTGTATCAAAGATGCACTCTAGCTCTGCACAATCAACGAGACGTAGACTATTCCAATCATTCTTGCATCTGATCATGTCTGGGGTGATATTTTTACATCCTCCATGAAGGCTTCTCAAACCAATTGTCTCAGCTTTTTGTAGAAGTTTCCTTTCAGATGCCTTCAAGTTCGATATATTAAAATCCACTAGTTCCAGAACACTAGTTTTTCCCTCACAGATAAAACTACTAGTACTATTTTTGAATGATTCAGTATGTATTACAAACCTCTGCAGCTTCGGGAGAGTAAAAATATCCTCAATGCTCTGGCAAATGTACTTATCACAGCATGCTGCAAGATATAACTCTTCTAGTTGTGAACATTTCCCTATAGCTCCATTATAGATTTCTTCTTCAATACGACATCTTGACAAATCTAGTAGCTTCAATCTTTTGAGTTCTCCGATTTTGTTTGGAAGTTCATTTAATCTACAAAATCGCAAGTCAAGAACCTCAAGTCTTGTTAAGCTTGCTATGAAAGAAACATCACCTAACTCCCATCCGTTCAAGCGCAGTGTTTGAAGATTTGTCAAGAACTGGGTCGATTGAGGCAATGTCAATGATGCTCCATATGTGATATCATTGATTAAAGAGAAAACCTTGAGCCCTTTCATTTCTTCAAATGTTGCATGTGATAAAATGAAGGAAGGTTGTCTCCCAAAGTGTAGCAATAAAATTTTAAGGTTTGGAGCATTCAATTGAAGAGAAATTTGATTCTCATGGTACCATGTGCATAACGCAAAATAATCTCTTACACAGTCATCCTCTGCCAAGTTGCTGAGTGGTTTGTCAATATTTACCATAATTTTATGATCTTCTGATGTCTTTGCTATCCATAAGGCTACATCACGAACCATGTCATGCATCTTCACATGGTTTTCCCAACTCTCAACATGCATCAACAAACAAGAATCTAAAAGTTTGTTTATGCCGCTTCGAATCCAGCTCCTTGCCGAGTCTAATGAAAATCCAACTCCCAAACCCAGTCCAACTGCATAACGGATCAAAGCTTCTATATCAATTTCAAAGTCTTCTGGAAACATAGAGCACATCAAGAAAAGCAACTTTGCTTCTTCGCTTTCTAAATAATCATAGCTTAACTTCAGACAAGTAAAAGCTTTTCTCACTTCTTCCTCCATGTGATCAACAACTGCCTCTGAATGCCTCACGTTGAGTAACGACCCCTCCCACGTAGCATTAGATTTTCCTTTTAAGGAAGATCCCATAGCTATGACTACTAGTGGTAGTCCATTACATTCATCACAAAGTTCCCGCGGCACATCATTTAATGACTTAGAGAATGCATCATCAATGTTTGCATGCTTTTGGAATAAAGTCCAAGATTCATCTTTAGATAAGAGATCCAAATAAATATTTCTTTGACAGTCCATTGAACTACATACACCTTGATGACGAGTGGTTAGAAGAACCTTCCATCTGCCCTTTAAATCATTGTCAAAGCGAATCCCTATATCCTTCAATTCAAATTTTCTCCATAAATCGTCCACTATTATAAGAATTCGCTTCCTTTCTTTCAAACACAACCATAAACGCTGTGCTCTGTCCTCTTCATTTTTTTCCTTCAGCTCCATCGATAGCATAGCTGCCATTTTTTCTTGAATGTTTATAATGTTTGGAGATTGAGACACCGTAACTAATATAACCTTATCAAACAAATTCAACTGCTCAGCTTTCTTACCCACTTCAGTTACAACAGTTGTTTTCCCAGATCCACCAGTCCCATACACTCCTATCATATAGATGTCATCATTGTGGAGTGCCTCCCAAAGTTGAGTGTAAGCCATTTTTGTTGATTGAAAGAAAGTAAAATTTTCAGATGACAGGTACTGAATGCCTGGGAGAAAAGCAAGATGAGAAAATGGCTGAATGTTGCTTTTGGCTTTGAATTTCCCCATTTCCTCCATCTTTTTTTCCAGTTTCTTGCATAAAAGATATCCTCCCCAGGTTGGACACCATCCTTCAAGGCAATTGTTGTTTGTGTCCATCTTTTGTTCAAGATCCTCCACCTCTTTCAGTAGATTTTCCACATCTTCCAGCCATTTATCCACCGATTCTTCAGTTACTTCAGCTCTATCATTGGCTTGCTGAACACGAACTAGCATGCTATCTCTTTCGGATATCAGCTCCATCTTTTCATTCTCAAGAGCTATGATTACTTTATTGGGGAAAAAGAAGTATTGTCCATGGCGGATTGCTGGCTCCACCATATATTTAGCACCATTAGTCACAACGGCCTTAGCAATATTAGCAATGAAATCCATGGTAACCTGACAACAGAATCATGTGCACTGATTAGTCAAGAGATTCATCAATATATGGAATGCGTTGTTAGTCTCTTAATTGTTGTATGAGAACGAAGCATCTCAGTGTTTGTGATGCGTGAAATCAAATTACAAAGAAAGACAAACTTTGATTGAAATTGAAGTGAAAATAAAGGATATAACTCAAATTTTAGTCCAACACTCAGAAGCCTAATATTACAAAAGAATAAACTTATATTATATCAAATAGACAACTTTTGTCTTTAATCACATATAAATATCAAATATAAAGAGTAGGTTTAAGTCTAATCGTAGATGCATATTCATACCTCGTGAAGACGAAGATCAAATGTTAGCTTAGCTGAGTTGGGAATCACAGATGCAAAGATGGATGCTTGTGCTTCTACTTTTACTTTACGATCAGAAACGCAAAGTTAAGAGATTGGCCAACCATTACCCACACGGCTACACCACACCTACTCCCTTCAGTATGTGAACATGTGCTTGCTGAACCTAATATCCTTTGCTTTGATATTCGTTTTAAAACTCATTTTTAAGCGCAAGCTTATTGAGATGGGTCAATGATTCTCTCCGTTTTTTCACATCTACTCTTTCTAGTTTCTTCTCAATTTCTTAACCGGTGCGGATATTTAAAAATAAAATATATTCTTAATTCAAAAAAATAATTATTATATTTTATTAATATTTTTTTCTGATTTTACTTAATAAAATGTCAAGAGATAACGATAAAAGTATAAAAATAATAATATATGCTTAAATTTATAAAATTACCAAATAATCAAAAGAAAATAGAATTTATAGAACTATAAGTATTTTTAATCAAAAGGAATAATAATATGGGTTTTATGTTTATTATGTCGTAGGAAAAGTGATTGTGTAAAGTTATAGAGATTTGTTTTACGTGCCATATTTTTTTTCTTTTTTTTGTTTTAAAATATGTGAGCCCCACAAAATGTTGTGTGTGTAGGAAAGTTTGTTGCGTTATGTTAAAGGAAGAAATGAAAAACCGTATCTTTGTAACTTATGAAAGCCTATATTTGCATGTAATACTGGCCCTGCCATTTCTTATCTTGTGTTGGTTGATGATCTCATCTTATTTGCTAAAACGTCTGTAGATCAATTAGAAATTGTGCTAAAATGTCTATGTTAAATATCAAGATACAAGAGGAATTGATAGTAATCCTTGTTGTGTTAAACTACACAACATTGGTTCTATTATATAGCAAACCAATTGAAGAATACAATGAGACACACACAATGTGGGAAATATATGTAGCATATAGATCATATGCTACAAGCTTGATACATAAATAATACTCCTATTAGGAACCAAAAGCAACAGTGCTATATCAACAAAATGAAATGACCAAGTAACATAACATCAAAATAAATCTCCTATATGAGAAACCAAAAATCAACAATGTGCTAAAAATGGCGTCGGAATGAACATCAACATGGAAGATGCCGGAATGATCATCGGCAAAGACATCTGTGCTGGAATGACCATCAGCAACATGGACGACGGTATGGAAGATGCCGGAATTATCATCGGCAAAGACAACAGTGCTGGAATGACCATCAGCAACATGGACGGTGCTCCCCCTCAAGAGGAACTTCGGTGCCGGAATTATCATCAACAAAGACAACTGTGCTGGAATGACCATCAGCAACATGGAAAGTGCTCCCCCTCAAGAGGAACTTCGGAGCCGGAATTATCATCGGCAAAGACAACTGTGCTGGAATGACCATCAGCAACATGGAAAGTGCTCCCCCTAAGAGGAACTTCGGAGCCGGAATTATCATCGGCAAAGACAACTGTGCTGGAATGACCATCAGCAACATGGAAGGGGCTCCCCCTCACGATGAATAGAATAAATAGTCCATCTTGGGAAGAAAGAAGATTAAAAAAAAAAAAAGCTTCACATAATCGGAAAAGTCGCCGGAGACGGCGGTGGGTCGTCGGAGACGCTAGTGGGTCGTCAGAAAGTCATCAAAAAAGTCAACGGAGACGGCAGTCAACGGTGGTCGATCAATGGCGGTCAACCCAACAGCTTCCCAAGGATCATTCTTTTCTGATGTGACAGATCAGTCTAAGCTGCAGTCATAGAACATACTAAGAAAAACCCGAAAAAGAAATAACAACGAGAATCCCTCTGATATCTCTCTATAACCATATTGAAATTATGGAAAAATGAACTAAGTTAAGCGGATTAAGATTCCTCTTGTTAGGCTCTAGATACCATGTTAAATATCAAGATACAAGAGGAATTGATAGTAATCCTTGTTGTGTTAAACTACACAACATTGGTTCTATTATATAGCAAACCAATTGAAGAATACAATGAGACACACACAATGTGGGACTTCTACACTATTCTAACACTAACACTCTTAACAGTCTAAGTCTCTTTGAAGAGATTTCTGGTCTCAAGCTAAGTATTCAGAAGACTTCTATTTATTTTTCCAAAAATATTCCTGATACTCTTGCTGAATTATTGAGAGTCAGAAGTGATTTTAAGAGGACAAGAAATATTGTCTAATATCTGGGGACTTGGATGATTCATGGAAGAACTACTAAACAACATTTTGCGCATATTATAGACAAATTAGCTTCCAAATTAGGTGATTGGCAGCGCTTATCTTTGTCTCAAGTTAAAAGACTCGGTTCTCTCATCCATTCCTTATTTTTTATATGCAACACGAAAAATTGACTATTGGTATATGCATAGAAATTGAAAAAAAAAAATTGATTAGGAACTTTATTTAGGGTGATTCTCATGATCACAAGAAAGCTCACTTGTTAGGCTGGGACATCCTCCAGCGACCCAAGGAGAAAGGAGATTTAGGTCTAAAAAGTATAAGTGTGATGAATGATGTGCAAATGAGCAATCTTTGCGGAGAAGGGTTTTGCGGGCTCTATATAGTCTTAATGGTGAACTTAATTTTGTTTTGTCCTCTAGTTGCTCCCGGTTGTGGGCTTTTTTGTGTCGTGTTTGGGTCAATAACAATCTGCAGTGTTTGGGTCAATAACAATCTGCAAGAGAACTGGAAATTGGAAAGCAGGACAACTATTCAATTTTGGAAAGATCGTTGGTTGTTACAAGATACTTCCCTTGCTGAACTTTCTTCTTCTGTTCATTCGGATGACTTAACCAAGTGCCTTTCTAATTATGTCTCGGATACTGGTTGCTAGAAGATGGAACTGATTTCTGCTTGGCTTTCCTCTGATGTAGTTCTACACATTCGTAGTGTGTCACCACCTTCGGTTATGGAGCCTCCTGATAAAAAATAGTGTAGTTTGAGATCTGGAGAATTGGTCTGAGTTCGGGTGTTATACACTTTACTTAGTGGTTCTCATGATTTGGAGCGAATGGGTTAGGATGATTGGTGTTGGTCTAAAATTTGGAAATGGAATGGTCCTCATCGGTTAAAACTTCTTGTATGAAAAGATTGCTCATAGTAAATTACCCACAAGAATTTGGTTTGCTTCTTGGTCTAATGGAGACAACATTTGTCCTGTGTGTAGGCAATAGGATGAGACGGTTCTTCATGCTTTAAGAGATTGTTTGGTGATTCGTGAATTATGGTGTGCTTTTATTCCTTTATCTTTACATGAAGAATTTTTAAAGGTGATTTGCAATATTGGCTGCATGAATTTTGGTTCATTGAGAAGCTTGATATTCGTAATTGGTCTTCCTTTTTTATTAATTTCCTATATAAGATTTGGTTTTGGAGAAATGAGGTTGCTCACTATCTTATGGTGGCTCCATTACCACATTCTGTTGCTTTTATACAACGACAATTTGTGGACATGATGGATATTTTTACTTATGATCTTTTTTATCCAATGGACTTTTTAGTCCGTTGGGAATCTCCAATGTTTGGTTTTATAAAGCTTAATATAGATGGTGTTGCTAGAAGAGCTTAGTGCAGCTGCTTGTGGGGGTTTATTCCATAACTATTATGGAGCTTGGCTTGTGGGGGGTTTTTGTCTTGTGTTAAGAGTGTTAGTCCCACATTGTGTGTGTCTCATTGTGTTAAGAGTGTTAGTCCCACATTGTGTGTGTCTCATTGTATTCTTCAATTGGTTTGCTATATAATAGAACCAATGTTGTGTAGTTTAACATAACAAGGATTACTATCAATTCCTCTTGTATCTTGATATTTAACATGGTATCTAGAGCCTAACAAGAGGAATCTTAATCCGCTTAACTTAGTTCTCTTTTCCATAATTTCAATATGGTTATAGAGAGATATCACCCTCCTTGAGGGATTCTCGTTGTTATTTCTTTTTCTTTTGGTTCCTTTCATCTTCTTTTTCCGTCACTTTTGCTTTCATCTTCTTTTTCAATTTGTGGTTTTCCAGATCTACGGGTCATCTCCATTGTCCTAGATCTGTGATTTCTTCATTGTTTTGGGTCATCATCCTCTCTCTACTGGGTTTTTCATCGAGTCCTGTGTCTCATTTCTTTTCTCTTTCTGTTGCAATTTTTTTTCTTTCAGATCTGTTTCATTTTATTTTTTATTTTGCATGCATTTTTCGTTTTGCATCGTCACTGATCTGTTTCGTTTGTTATCATTATTTTCCAGCAGCATCTCCTTCTTCTCTCTCCCATTGATTTTTGAATTTTCCAGATCTGGTTTTTCATCCGAATCTGTCTCATTTCTTTTCCCTTCTATTACATTTATTTTTTTTCTCTTTCAGATCTGTTTCGTTTTTATTTTTATCTCTGACTGCGTTTATTCTCCGGCTGGATCATTTTTTTTTGTTTCAGATCTGGGAATTTTCCGGCTGCGTCTTCCTCTTTTCCGGTCATCCTCTCCGACCATGTCTTATTCTCCGGTCGCATCATCCATCTCTGTTGTTCCAGATCGTTCACATTTCAGACCGTTGTTCCAGATCGTTCACGTTTCAGATCTGTGTCTTTTTATCTCCTCCGGCAGTGTTTCTCTTTTTCCGGTAGTGTCTCCTTCTTTTCCGGTCATCATCTTCGATCGTGGCTGATTCTCCGGCCGCATCGTCCATTCTCCGACCGTGTCTTCCTTTTCTCCGGCCATTTCCGTTCTAGATCTGTGTTGCTTTCCAGATCTGCGTTTTGGTCATTTTTTTTCTTCTTCTCTGATATATTTTTATTTTCAGATCTGTCTACTTGTTCTCTTTCACTTCTCATTTTGCAGGTTTGTGAAGACTCATGGAGCTCATGGAATTTTTTTTCTTATGTACTGTCGGTGGATGTTATTTGGTTTTGCCATTGTTTGGCTTTATTTTGGCTTCTTATTCAGGGGAGCATTGTTCATGTTGCTGAAGTTTATTCCAGCACAGTTGTCTTTGCCGATGATAATTCCGGCTCCGAAGTTCCTCTTGAGGGGGAGCACTTTCCATGTTGCTGATGGTCATTCCAGCACAATTGTCTTTGCCGATGATAATTCCGGCTCCGAAGTTCCTCTTGAGGGGGAGCACTTTCCATGTTGCTGATGGTCATTCCAGCACAGTTGTCTTTGCCGATGATAATTCCGGCTCCGAAGTTCCTCTTGAGGGGGAGCACTTTCCATGTTGCTGATGGTCATTCCAGCACAGTTGTCTTTGCCGATGATAATTCCGGCTCCGAAGTTCCTCTTGAGGGGGAGCACTTTCCATGTTGCTGATGGTCATTCCAGCACAGTTGTCTTTGCCGATGATAATTCCGGCTCCGAAGTTCCTCTTGAGGGGGAGCACTTTCCATGTTGCTGATGGTCATTCCAGCACAGTTGTCTTTGCCGATGATCATTCCGGCATCTTCCATGTTGATGTTCATTCCGACGCCATTTTTAGCACATTGTTGATTTTTGGTTTCTCATATAGGAGATTTATTTTGATGTTATGTTACTTGGTCATTTCATTTTGTTGATGTAGTACTGTTGCTTTTGGTTCATAATAGGAGTATTATTTATGTATCAAGCTTGTAGCATATGATCTATATGCTACAGCTTGAGGGGGAGTGTTAAGAGTGTTAGTCCCACATTGTGTGTGTCTCATTGTGTTAAGAGTGTTAGTCCCACATTGTGTGTGTCTCATTGTATTCTTCAATTGGTTTGCTATATAATAGAACCAATGTTGTGTAGTTTAACATAACAAGGATTACTATCAATTCCTCTTGTATCTTGATATTTAACATCTTGCATTAGCATCTGTAATGCGCTTACTGCAGAATTATGAGGGGTTTGGAATGGTCCTAATTTAGCTTGGCAGAGAGGTTGGTATCGTCTAATTCTTGAGAGCAATTCCAGTTCGATGGTTGCTTTGCTCACAAAAAGTGTTGATGTAGCTCGTGGGTCTCGTTTGGTGACTCAGATACGAACACTTCTTAATTGTGATTGGCAGGTTTCAATAGTACATGCTTTTGGAGAAGCCAACAATTGTGCTGACTTTTTAGCTAATCTTCCCCTAAATAATTTCGGCATATCAAATGATACTACTATCTACCAGGGTGTTCATCAACCGATTCAAACTGTGGTGACTGAACCGAAAAATCGATAACCGAATAAACCGAAAACCAAAAAAAAAATCGCAAATTTTAATTGGATTGGATTTGATTTCAGTTTTGTAATGAAAATCGATCCAATATATTAATTCCTCTCTACCTACTTGGATCTTTCCCTTATCATAGTCCAAAAAATTCTAAACCCAAGACTCATTAACCCATCAACTAAACCCAAGAAAAAACCTAGCCACATTCCATCGGCAAAATTTTATCTGTGTAGATATTCATATCCCATGCCCAAAAAAAAAAATATTATTGTTTACTGATGCTTCTGTATCTCAAAAAAAGAAACTTTACAAAGCCAATACATACAAAGGATATGTTATTCGCACAATAATCATGAAACAAATTTTAGGTTTTTCAAAAAATCAAAAATCAATCCAATCCAAACCGAAAAAAATTAGAACAGATCGGATTTGAAAAAAGATCCAAACCGAATACATGATTACATGATCAAAGCGAAGGGATTGGATCAGATAATTTTTACTTCCAAAACTGATCTATTCCAGACCGCGAACATCCCTACTATCTACAATGATCCTCCTGGTTCGTTGAAGCTTCTTCTCCGGACGGACATGACGGGCATTTCTCACTCAAGGCTAGTCTTTTTATTTTTATGTCTTAGTTTTTTTTTTCTGCTTTTTCTTTTCTTGTATATAAAAAAAAAAAAAAGAAGAAAGATATTCTCACAAAACTTTAAAACTTCCTATTAACAATGTTTATTGTACAATACTTGGGCACCAGTCAACAATGGTTGAATATTCGTTTCAAAATTCATTTTGAGTTAGTAAAAGGAGTAAGTGAAAGGACGCATAAATGAACCTTCCCGTGAATCAGGGATTTAGGATTAACAACTAGTCTTTATTTATTTATTTTATGATTAGAGATAAATGATTAACATAGAACAAAAATAAGCGGCAACAACTTTTGTCTTCAAGATTAACTTTTATTTGTTGTAGACTTGTAGTGGTTAGGTGCAAATTATTGAAGTTATAGAAAAGCAAGTGGCAACAAGCTTATAAAAACTAGTTTGTTGCATAATTGATAACATTTTGAGACTAACTCTTACAGTACTACTAGGCTTATTATTCATGAAGATGTAACATTTATTTTGTATGAGTATTGAAGGTCAAATATTACTGTATTTTTAACATATTGTTAATCATGTTCGATGATAAAATTATGTGAAATTGGATTGGACCGAAAAACTGGAATTAGAATATTATTTTGTTCAAAATTATAACCACAAAATGATTTTTCAGTGATTAACTTGATTAGATCAGACTAATAAATACTATAAGTAGAGGAACCTTCACATTGCACCCAGAGTTTATATGCAAGTGCATCTATAAGCCAAGTGGTGAGCATTGCTTTAATTGATATCCAGTCAGGCAGAGAGAAAAAACCCCATTGTATTTAGTACTAGAAAAATGACATACAAAACACTACAAGCCATAGGAAACAAGGCAAGGCAACCACTAGTATAACAGTAAACATGATGTTTTTAGCCACGATGCAGGCGAACCAAAAGAAGTAAATTTAAACATTTAAACGAAAACAAGAAGTTCATGTTAGAATTTGATTATAAAAACTCCATGGGTTATGGATTAGAAAGGGAGAAGATGTGGGTTATAAGAAATCTCACATTCGATAACTAGTAAGAGGTGAGAAGGTATATAAGCTCCTACCTCACATTACTAAATTGTCTCAGATCAGGTGTGTGAAATTAATTTTTTGTCTGAAAAACACTATGTCCCCTATCCATTGCTTCTTGCTATTTTTGAACCGAACCAATTCTTACCTTTCAGTTTCATTCTGAATTGAACCGGTGCATTCGGTTAAATTCGAACCGGTCGTACTGTTTGGCCATCGTCCATTGTGGCGGTTCGCCGGTGACGTTTCATAGTGACTTTCTGGCATCTATATATAGACGCTCTTCCCTTAAGAAAAATCATCCAATTTTCTATATCGTTACTCTGCCGGATTTTTCCTTCATCCGGTATACGTTCATATGATTCCTCAAATATTATGTTGCGTTCGTTCGGGCTCTTGATTGGTAGTTGCCATCATCCTTGAGATGCAATCTATTCTGTCTTGGGAGACAAGTGTTCATCTACCTTTGGCAATAGTGAAGGAACAAATTGTCTTAAACAGACAACAGTGTTGGGCTCAAATTCGATTGGATACTCTCATCATTTTTTTTCCTTACATACTGTGAGTTTGTTCTTATTTTTCTTATTGCACTTTGACTTTGAAATTCATTTTAAATTTCTATGTTACAATTGGATTCAAGTCTTTTGATGGTCATTCACTCACTATCTTCAACAACACTTCAAATGACATTTGAATTTGTTTAGCATTATAGATGAAAACAAGAATAAATATATTTATCCTTAAAACTTTTTCACTTTGGCAAGTCAATTGATTCAACTCAAGTTGAACAAAACAATAGAAAAACTCGAAACTAGCAATAATGCATCCATTTATTTACTTCTACAGCAATTCCTGTCTTTCTTTATTTTCATGTCAACCACACTATAGTGTTCTAATTTGAATGAAACTTGATTTCCAGTTACCATAAATCAGGTAATAAGACTACCTTTTATGTTGCACTGACATGAAATATGACACAAAACTCTGACACATTAATTCCAATAAATATTAGATTTTGACACGTTATGATACGTTTTGATATTAAATAATGTTTTTAATTTATGTAATGTATATTATATTTAATATTCAATAATTTAAAAAAAAATAATAAAACTAAACCTATAATACCAATCAATTTTGCAAAGAAACATAATACGTAAATATTTACTATTATATTTTCAAATTAAAAATCTCTTATACACTCAAATGAGATTTATCCAATATCTATTTTTAATTTTTATTACGTTAATTTGATAAATCATCTATCAATTTTTTCATGATATGTAATAAAATTTTAAATATTATAGATGTTGGATAGTGTCAGAGTATTGAACACGACACTACAGTTTTTTAAAATGTCCGTGCAAACATATTGATTCTCTTAAATAAACATGCAAGATATCACCGTCGATCTAATAGTTCAAATTAGAAAATTTTGAAAGGAAAAAGTGATTTATAATTCTAGAAAGCACGCATGACATTGAATTCACATAATAAAGTGATTTATAATTCTAGAGAATTCCACCATCCCCTTTTCTTCTTTCACATTTTTGTTACCCAAAGCGACCACTGCACTCACGTGGGGAATGAAGGAACACCCCAGTAACAACGCTGCACAATCTAGACACTTCCAAAAAGTAATGAACAAGGGCAAAAGCAATTCTGCACACAATAATCTAATTAAACCGGAAAACTAAAGTTATCTGTACCAAAAAAAAAAAGAAAAAAGAAAACTAAAGTTACAGACAGAGGATGCTGCAATAGAACCACATATTTAACCACTAAAATCTGGGGTATCACCATCTTAATCACCAAAAGTCTCAAATGTGCCTCCCGCCTCCTTGGTTTATAATAAAGAAGAGAACATATGCATGTTTTGGGAATCCAAACGCCACATAAATGGAAAACAAAAATGTTCATACTAGAAGTCAAAATAAAGATATTCAACTTAGCCACCAACCAAGGTTTGAGCAGAAAGTTTCCATTAACCATATATTTTGTTTGATTTCAACTGAAAAGCTTAAAATGAAGCCAAGAAGGGGGGGAAATAGATCAAGTATAAGTTGCATCTACAAAAATATAAAACTCCACAATCCATAAATAAAAAGAAGAAAACAAAAAATAGCCTTTCAATCAAATTTTCTAAAACTCATAAAAGCAGAAAAAAAAAAATGTCTTCCATCTAAGCTCAAATCAGAAACATTTTCTCAGCAGATAAACTAGAAAAAATGGAAAGAAAAAGGAAAAATCAAGCTGATGAAGCAATCAATGAGGACCTATCATGCCTGACTCAGTCATCATATGGTGTGTGGAAACAGTGTTTCAGAAATCAAATTGGTGATGTTATACAAAAAAAAAAAAAAAAAAAAAAAAAATTCAAATCAAATCAAATCAAATTGGTGATGGAGGCATGTTCGGTATCACTCAGGAGAAAAAATATTGAATCATGGAAGAAAAATGAGACGAAGGTGAAGGAAAATTTTGGGAGTTTTGATCAGTTCCAACATTGGGATTTTTTTTTTCTCTCTCTATATATGGCTTAGTCTACTTTAGTGGGATATAATATAAAAATCATTAATGTCACCTTCATGCTTAAAGCTTTTGGGTTGAAATAGTTGTTATACATGGTATCAGATCCTCCGTAATCAAGTGATCACGAGTTTAATGCTCACCCCCATTTTATTAATAAATAAATAAATATTATGATGTAAAAGAGTTTAAATGAGAGAGGGAACGAGATAAAAAAAATATAGAGCGAGATCTTTTGAGCAATCACCATTGTATAAATGCAATTACTGATACGTGATGGGTATGAGAAAAGGGAAAAGACACTTTGTAAAAATAGATGGGATAGATAAGAGTCCACCACAATTGATATTAAAGGCTAAGCCACCCTCCCAACTAATAAAGAACCCACTTGCCTCACCACTAACCCAAGGTTAGATAAAGATAACAAGATTCAAGACAAGTTTGAGAACTTGCAACACACTTTTTCATATACCAAATATGTCTTCTGCATTACAAAATATTCTATATTTATAGAATAAATAAAAGCATGAGAATACAAAGAGACAAATAACTCCCAAGAGTTGTGTTGCTTAGGAAATAGAAATAACAATAACTAAACCCAACTCCCAAGAGTCATGCTCCCAAGAGTTATGTTGCTTAGGAAACAGAAATAACAATAATTAAACCTAACTTCCAAGATTGTGCTCCCAAGAGTTATTGACAACTAAAAATTCTCTTTATTACACTTTAAATGTTAAAACTCTTGATTTTCCTTCTGTATCATCCTCCCCTTCCTGATTGGGATTTGTCCTCAAATCCTCATGGTCTTCGTTACTCTTGGAATAGACAAAGATATCATCAAAGCACAGCACAACAAAATTCTCAATGAAAGGACGAAGAATTTCATTCACAAGTCTCATAAAGGTGCTTGGAGCATTAGAAAGCTTAAAGAGCATGACTTTCCATTCATATAACTGTCCTTTAGTCTTAAATGCAGTCTTCCACTTATCTTCTTCCTTCATTCTATACTTGATGGTGATGTTGTTTATGGCCCTACTATCAACACACATATGCATAGTACCATCCTTTTTAGGAACAAGTAAAGCTGGAACAGAACAAGGACTCATATTTTCTCTAACAAATCCTCTAGCCATCAACTCCTCCACTTGTCTTTGTAGTTCTTTTGTTTCTTCAGGATTACACCTATAGGCGGCCCTATTTGGTAATGGAGCGTCAGGCATAAGGTCAATCTGATGTTCTATTCCCCTAATTAGTGGCAAACCAGGGGGCAAATCATTCGGAAACACATCTTGAAATTTCTCAATCAAAGGTTGCACCAAAGGATGTAAAGGGGCCTCAACTGTACTTATGGATGTTTCAACAACAAGCATGGCAAAAATAGACTTGTTTTGAAGTAATGAACGCTCAACCTCTGTTTCACTCACATAAGAATTTTTCTCACTTGTGTTTCCCTCCCCATATAAAATCACATGAATTTCATTTGGTGGTAAAGGTGCAAGTGTGATTTTCTTTTGATTGTCAACAAGAGAATAAGTATTTTTATGACCATCGTGAACAACATATTTATCAAATTGTCAAGGACGTCCCAACAGAATATGACATGCATCCATAGGGATCACATCACACAAGATTCGGTCATGATAAATATTCCCAATTGAAAGAGGAATAAGGGCTTGTTGAGTTACCTTAACATCACTATTCTTGCTTAGCCATTGTAGTTTGTAAGGATGAGGGTGAGGAGTGGTAGGTAATTGAAGCTTCTGAATGAGTAACGTAGAAGCAACATTAACACAACTCCCACTATCCACAATGAGATTGCATACCCTTCCTTTCATGGTGCACCTTGTGTAGAAGATTTGTTCTCTTTGGCTTTTCTCTTTAGGTGCTTCTTTAGCATGGAGGACTCTTCGTAACATAAGCAGATGCTCCCCTCGGTCTGCTTCTAAGATAACTTCTTCACCTGGGATTTCATCATGTTCAGCATCCCAAACTGGACCTTGTTCATATTCATGCTCAATTTCTTCAATTTCTTTAAGTGTCAGGACCCGCCTATTAGGACAATCAGCTTGAAAATGGCCATAGCCTTGGCATTTAAAACATTTCTTTTTAAATTCTTTCAGAACCTCCTCGACCTTCTTTGATTTTGAATGTTTCTCCACTTTAATGGCTAACTTGCACACATCTTCAAAAGTCCAAAAAGGTTGTAGTTCCACCTTCTCAGCAATATCGGTATTTAACCCACCAATAAAACGAGCAGTTTTTTGTTCCTGAACTTCTTGAAGGCCACTAGTCATAAGGAGTTTCTCATACTCCCTAATATACTTTTCAACGCTCAGATCTTCTTGTTTGAGAGAAGCAATTTTGAGATACAAGTCTTGTTTGTAACTGGCAGGAAGAAATCTTTTATCCATCAGCCTCTTCAGTTTAGCCCAAGATTTGAGCCTTCTCTTGCCTTCTCGGTTCCTCTCCATCTTCAAGTTCTCAAACCATATTGATGCATACTTTTTGAGTTTGATGCTTGCAATTTTGAAGCACTTCTCATCATCAAAGTCCTTAGCTTCAAAAATTCGCTCAATACAACGAACCCATTCCAAATAAATATCGGGATTCAAGCTGCCATCAAATTCTAGGGGTTCGATCTTCACATATCTAAAGCCATCTTGGAATTTTCTCCTTCTTCTATCATGAGGTGTTGACTCATTTGAAGAAGCACTTGATTCACTAGCAGAAGAATCATGATTGGAGGGGCTATGAGTGCTTCTGGAATGTCTCATACGTCCATGATGATTTCCTTGGACATAATTAGCAAGAGTTTGACGTATTTCTTCAATCTGATTTTCAAGATTTGCAAGTTGTTGGTCACGCCTTATATTCTGATTTTGCTTACGAGTTCTGTACCTTGGACCTTCGTCTTCCATGTGAACCGGTGCTCTAATACCAAGTTGATACGTGATGGGTATGAGAAAAGGGAAAAGACACTTTGTAAAAATAAATGGGATAGATAAGAGTCCACCACAATTGAGATTAAAGGCTAAGCCACCCTCGCAACTGATAAAGAACCCACTTGCCTCACCACTAACCCAAGGTTAGATAAAGATAACATGATTCAAGACAAGTTTGAGAACTTGTAACACACTTTTTCATTTACCAAATTTGTCTTCTGCATTACAAAATATCCTATATTTATAGAATAACTAAAAGCATGAGAATACAAAGAGACAAATAACTCCCAAGAGTTGTGTTGCTTAGGAAATAGAAATAACAATAACTAAACCCAACTCCCAAGAGTCATGCTCCCAAGAGTTATGTTGCTTAGGAAACAGAAATAACAATAATTAAACCCAACTTCCAAGATTATGCTCACAAGAGTTATTGACAACTAAAAATTCTCTTTATTGCACTTTAAATGTTAAAACTCTTGATTTTCCTTCTGTATCAATTACTTGACTAATTTCTGATATTTCTTAGGATTAGAGGGGGGGTTTTTCCAACCCCGCCTTTATATCTCAATTTTCCCCTAATGAATTAGTATGACTAAGTTTAGCCATGAGTGCATGTATATACCAATTATTGAGATAAATTTCATGCTTATGATCAATCCAAAGATATAAACTAACATAGTTCAAAAGTTATTATAATGTAAACACTATGTAGCTGAACTGGCATATGATGGAAACAAACCAATCATGCTCTCTGCACTGAAAAATTAAGAATGAAATCTTTAACTTCGTCATTAGCCCTATCCAGTGCTGTCCGTCCATCTGCATCTTTTACATCATATTTTGCTCCAGCTCTCAAGAGTTCCTCAATTTTTGGCTTGTCACTTTCTGAGGCCGCTAATAGCAGTAGGATATCCACGGGGTGAATGTTTTGGTTTAGAAGAGCCTCCATTTTATCATATGTTCCCTCAACAGCGAGCATCCCCATATAGTTGAAGTACTGCAAAAGATTATGTAGATATAAAGTTTCAGACTATTGCTGTATCATAAAAGCATTTTCCAATCACATGCATTTTCCCTTCCAAATTACAATACATAAGGACAGTCAATAAAACAAGGGGAACAGTCTAATATTCGCACTGAATATTAGCGTTGTTGAAATTAGATTAGTTTGGGAAATTTGAAACTCGGGATATCTGCAATAAGTCCATTTGAAATAGTAGAAAATTGGAAATGTCAAATAAATACTATAAAGTTAGACTCTGATTTCTTCCAGGGTAGTACCAGTATCAAGATGGCAATGGCTATGCTTACCCTGCCAATCATATTTATCCTCTAATGCAGCGTTGAATAGAGAAGATACCCAATAAAGTTACACTGTTTTAATTGAACTATACACAAATAAATTTAGAGATACCCTTGGAACTTGTTATTACAGATACCTGAAGGTTATGAAAAAATTTCTACATGACTGTTTATGTCACCTTGTGTGATTCCTCCCTCCAAACAGCTTTACAACTCTTAGAAAGAATATATCTTTTGTATATCTGTAAATATTTATTTCTTTATTATATTAGGATTTGTATTAGGTCTGGGCTAAGCCCATTACAGGCAACTCTCATTTGTGATAATCAAGCAGCTTTGCACATCTCATCAAATTCAGTGTTTCATGAAAGAACCAAGCATATAGAAATAGATTGTCACTTTGTTTGAGAAAAGGTTCTTTGAAATTACAACTAGCTTTGTACCCTCTAATGATCAATTAGCAGACATATTTACAAAGTCTTTGAGGGATCCTCGAATAGAGTTCATATGTAACAAGCTTGGTGTATATGATCTATATGCTCCAGCTTGAGGGGGAGTGTTAGAAAGAATATATCTTTTGTATATCTATAAATATTTATTTCCTTATTTCTTTAGGATTTGTATTAGGTCTGGGCTAAGCCCATTAGTATGTCTATATATTGTACATCTTACATCAGTTCAATACACACAATTTTATCTCAATGTTCCTCTCTTCTCTCTTGTTATTTAACAACAACAAAGCGGAGATATTCTACTGCCGAGAAAATTCAGGCAATGTGTATATTTGACTTATTTATGAGAGACATGTATGTTTTGGGGTTCGTACGATATAAATTTGAAGATGAATTCAGCATATTATATCACATATGTGCAGAGGATTAGGGGATTTAAATGTAGTAACTGTCAACAGAGTAATTAATTTTCTAAGTTACTTATCACAGTGTCCATTCCATCCTTTAAAGTAACTTCAGATCCTCATATAAAGTGTCATCTAACATTGTTAACCTAGACATATTCCTTCTCCTGAATATATGTCAAGTGTTATCTAACATTCTCACTCTCTACAAAGTATTCAGTCTTTTCCAATGACACAAAATGCAGATGATCTAATCCTCTCTTGTGTCATTTACAAACACTGAAATGTTTTGAGAAAGAAAAAAAAAAACTAAATCATTTTGATAGTGTTGAAGACTTCATCTGATGCTTCACATAACTCCATGACAATTGTCTCAATGAGACGTGTTTATAAGGTCTTTTTTATTTACTAAATGGACGATGACTCAAGGTAATTTTAAAGTTGGGCAAAGAGCTAACAGATTTAAGCACATTTTAATCACATCAATTCCAACCCAAAACAATTTCTCATCTTTATTAAAGAAATAACAAAATTACTGAGCTATCTTCATTACTGTCTCTTTCCTTCATCAATTATATTTCCCTTTCCCTTTCCTTTTCCTTTTCCTAGATTTTTTTTATCTAACAAAAACAAAATACTTTAATAAAATTCTCCTCTTGACCCACTCTGGCACTGAAACATGAATGAACATGCACTCAAGTTTCTCTTCAGCAATTTATATGAAATTGAAAATCACAATAGAAATTGTTCCCACATATTCAGAGTCACTCCAATAACATATACTAGTAATGCATGAACATAATCCTCCATAGTTGCACAAGCTCAAAATCCCTAAACAACTAACAACACACTTATTCTTTCCTAGTTGTAAACTCCTAACAAAAAAAGAATAAAGAAATAAAGATGACAATGTATACCAGAATCACAAGCACAAGTATGACATAATTCCATACACAAATAACATAAATGAGAACAATAACTTATAGAATTTTAGTTACCAACCTGTTCAACATCATCTCTATCAAAATCATCACGGGTCTGACTACCATAAATGCCAGCACCTTCAGCATCAATACCATTCTTACCAAATTTGAACCAGCATGTGGCTTTGGAGCCATTGGAGGGTCCAATTTGAGATGTGAGTCTGAGCCACCCAACTCTTTTTCTGATACCCAGAAACCGAGTAGACAAGTTTGAGGAAGAAACTGGTGAAGACAATGCATTAAACTTAGACGTGATGGGTTGGTGGGTGATGCATGAGATAGAAGCCATTGTTGAGTTAAACAAAGAAACTTAGCTTGTTCCACTTTCACTTCTATCCATCCACATGTTTCAAAGATAGATAGGGAAATGATACTGTGCTTTCCATTCACTCCATGGACCAGTGCAGGATTGTTTTGAGCCGTTCATATGATTTGGGTCCACCGGTTGAGATAAACACAATATTTACGGAAGAGGGATATTCTCACTACCAATATTTTTAACTACCAACTTACTACCTATCTAATCACAATTAGATTAATATTTTCTCTCTCTTTAAATTTTTTTTAACATTTTCTCTCTTTGATCCAATGAAGATGTGATGGGTAATAAGTTAGTAATGAAAATTCTTGGTACTTAAATTAGGTAAGTTATTGGATAATATTCTAGGGATAAATAAGAACCGGTGTCATGCGATCACTGTAGACAAAATAAAATCATTGAATACAGTGTCTTTTCAAAAAAAATTATTATTATTTATTTTGTGGTTACTTTTGTAGGAAAAAAACATTTGAATCTGTTAAATGACGAATCGAAAGTCCAATATTCTAGTAACTGTTTACATATGATATGGTTGCAAGCCAATCCTAGGTGGGACAGATTGAATTTTTCAATCATCTCAAAAGTAAGATTTGATGGTATAATAACCTTCACTAGTAGTTGAGGATTTAATATTGAAGAATAATTAGAAGTAAAAGAAATAAAGTCACCTTAAGTGAAAAATGAGTTAAAATGACAGTTAAGGGGTAAAAATGCAGGTAAGCAAAGTTACCCGAAAAGTGAAAGTAAAATTAGAAATATGACTAGAAAAATATTCTAGTTCATTGGGTAAAGTTTGGTATTGAATGGAGATGTGTAAATAAATAAGTTGTTATCCCATAAAAGTAACTTAACTTACAAACAGTGAATTCCTTTATTATGTCTTTTGCTTCTTGCACGCCACTGCCATTTTCTTTTCTTCTCACCCGAGGCTTCAATGGAGGTAAGGGGGTAGGGTTTGCTTCTCTCTCCTCTCATTCTCACTCATTTAACCACCAAAATACCAAGTGTCATACATGAAAGTTCAAGTAAAAATTGTGGTGAATCCATTCCACCACTTTGTTTGAGCTGAAATCGCTTGTGGGAAGAGTTATTTCTCCTCTCAAATTCGTGACACTATTCATCCAAGTGCAAAAGTGTGAATTTTGAGTGAGCTTTGATTGGGTTTTACTCTTTGGACCTTGGATAAGCGATTTGAGGTAAGAAATCCTCATTTTAATGGTTTGATTTATATGATTTAAGTTTTTAATATTATGAGCATATGTTATGGAGAATTTTGTAGCTTGAAATTTGAAATTGATGAGGAATTAATATGGTTTATGATGTTATAGTGTTAAATCAACATGAATGTGTGTATAAAAATTGAAAGAAATTCCCTTGGGCTACCATATAGGGTTCGGTCATATTGGGCATTTAAGGGTTTGGTGCAAAAAAAAAGTAATTGCTTAGTTTATGGAGGATTATATGTATTTGGAAGTGTGAATTGAGTGATTAATTGGAAAGTATAAACAATAATCCTTTGGAAAATCCTCCCCTTTGAATTCGGCCTGTAGGGTTATGTGGGGGTTGATATTGTTAAAAATTATTTTGGTGATAAGTTTAGGTTCTAATACATGGCTTTAGTATGATTTGAAGTGAAAGGGTTTAAGAAATATTGAGAGACATCTTAACCCTTTTGTATGTGTTACATCGGCCTTGTGAAGGAAAAATAAGCAAAGTTTAAGCTTAAATGGTTATATGAATATATGAGTAACTTGGGGTCATTTATGGGTTCTAGGAACCAATGGTTGCGTAAAAAGAATTGATGAAAATCCCTAGTTTCCTTTATTATTGGCTTCGGCCATTGTATGATTTTGGAACTAGGAATTGTTAAAAATTGTAAAAGATATTTCGGAAGCTTAGTTGGGCCCTTCAAGGACCCTAGGTAAATATGAACCAAGGTGGTTGCTTGTTATGGTAATTATCATTAAAATGGTCTAATAAAAGAATTTATGAAAGTACGGTCTTGACTGTTTATTGGCATAAATGTAAAGAAATGAAGGTAAACAATAAAGTGTATGTCTTGTGATTACATGGCATTTTAGCATTTTATTGAGTTTTGTTTTGGATTCTTTCTCTAGGTGTGCCTAGGGACTGAGCGTCTTTGGATTTCTTTGGAGCTAAATAGGTAGCTTGTGTTACGAGTGAGCAAATTGGTAAAGCTCCAAAAAGGTAAGCTCTATGTTTAAAGAGTATTTTCCTACTTGAGTGCTCGACCATGGTTAGTGGACTATGGTTGGATTGTATGACTGTTGTTTTGATATATGATATAGATGCATTTATATAGAGCTATATGATTATGTGATATGATATGGTTTAATATGTTTACTTTGATATTTGACTATTGACTTGTTTATGCACTGATGTTCGCTTGGGGTCCTCCCTGGGGACTAAGTGTGTATATATCTGTTATATGTTGAGTTCCGCTTGGGGGTCCTCCCTTGGGAACATGTGCACTGCTTTCCGCTTGGGGCCCTCCCTTGGGATTAATTATGTACACCTCTGTTATGTGATGATCTTTGGCCATTGATCTTATGTACACTGATGTCTTCTTGGGGTTTCCCTAAGATTGACGATGTACGCCTCTGACATGTTCTGGTTCCGCTTGGGAACACGTGGGTTAATTTCCGCTTGGGAATAATGGCGCACGCCTCTGATATGATATGGGTATATGTTTTGTTTAGTTATAATATTTGATTATATGACATGTTTTATGTGATATGTATGAGGATTTTGTAAATGATATTTGTTATGTACGTTGATTTCCGCTTGGGGTCATCCCTTGGGAATGATTGCGTACGTCTCTAATAAGATTTGTGTATATGTTTTGTTTAGTTATGATATTTAATTATATGATATGTTATACGAGATATGTTCAGTATAATTGCTTATATGATGTTTTGTATATTATGTATCTGACTGTCATGCAGGAAGTGAGCCCAGGATATGGAGAGTTCTCTATAAACCTGGAGCTTACTAGAGATTCGTCTCTAACCCCGTTTGGGGATATGATTTCAAGAACACAGTTAATTGAAGAGCCCTCATGGGACAAGGACACTAACCGTGGCTAGAGGTACTAGTATGAGGATATGGAGTTCTGGGTAGTCGGAGGCTACTATTTATTATAGATGTTATTTTTGGAGAACATGTACTGTTGTATAGTGTCCTATTCATTGGGTGATCATGATGTCTGATCCTTTATTTGGTATATGGCCTGTATATGTTTTGTACATGTCTTTCGGTTGGATGCATGTACATTTGAGTATTCAGGCATGTTGATATGATGATGTAGTATTCAGTTTATGTTTATGTGTTGGATTGCATGCTGTTAGACATAGTGGCACGGAGTCAAGTTATGCATGCGCCCATGGACGGGTATATGATCCTATATGGATATCTGGTATGTCTAAAAGTATATACTGCATAAATTGTCTATCAGGGTACCTTGAGAGTGGGATTTGCAAATCCCCTGTTGTCCGATTTACAGAGGTTACTCTGTCCGATTTTCGTCTCCGTCAAATAAGAATTAAATTAGAAGAAGTATGCAATGCGATATGTCATGTGAAAAAGGATTAAAGAAAAAGAAAAAGTTAGCTCGTATTTTCGTAAGTTAAGTCTTTCGCTGTTTCTATTTTTATCATATGTATGTTAATTGAACCGGCTCGAGACGGGGATGTTACATTTATGGTATCAGAGCAGTTGCTCTAGGGAGTTACATGATATACAACATAAGATATTTGAAGTTGGAAGTTCTTGAGTGTTTTCTTGGAGTGCTGTATAATGCATGTGTGATCACTGAGTGTGAGCGTAGCTAACTCATTCCTTAGTGTAATATATGCAGAAATAAGGTTCCTCCAAGGAGGGCTCATAGGACGTTTAATAATGATGATCCATCACCGGATCCTGTTGTAGCAATTTTGGCTGCACTACAGCAGACTTGGACTGCAACTAGGCAGCAAGAGTTTGAATTAATAATGAAGCATTCAATTTGACTGTGATAAAGATGAGATTGCCTATGCGTATTATTATGACTGTTGGGAATGTTAGTGAGGAATCATTCATATGGAAGGTTGTGAAGTTTAAGTATGATGACAAGGAATATTTTGCTGACTTTATTGTCTTGCATTTTGTCTTTGTGAATGTAATTTTGATAATGGATTGGTTATCTAAATACCGTGTAAGGATTGATTGTTGTCGCAAGACCATTTCTATTTCCTCTAACGATGAAGGGAAAGAGTCTCCGGATATGTCTGTCCTTCGGGTTGCAAATGCCTTGAAGGAAGGAGATTCAGAGTTTATTCTATTGGGAGGTCGGGTTGGCGTCAATAAGGAGCCAATTTCTGATATCCCTATTGTCTTTGATTTTATGGATTTCTCTGGATGAAATTTCGAATTTTTCCGCCGGAGAGGAAAATTGAATTTTCAATTGACTAGTTGACTGGAGTGAGGCCTATGTCTCTAGCTCCATACCGAATGTCACCTCGTGAATTATTTGAATTAAAGAAGCAGAGTGAAGACTTGTCCAGTAAGAATTTTATTAGACTGAGTGTGTCTCCATGGAGAGTCCTGGTGATCTTTGTTAAGAAGAAGGACGAGTCTATGAGATTGTGTACAGATTACCGGCAGCTGAACAAGGTTACTGTCAAGAATAAGTATCCTTTGCCGCATATAGATGATTTGTTGGATCAGTTGCGTGGTGCGACTGTATTTTCTAAGATCTCCGGTCCGGGTATCATCAGATCCGGATAAAGCCGGATGATGTTCCAAAGACAGATTTCGGGTTCTGATGTGGATACTATGAGTATCAGGTTATTCCTTTTGGGTTTACAAATGCAAAGGTCGTTTTCATGAGTTATATGAATCGGATCTTTAAAGCCTATCTGAATCAGTTTGTGGTTGTCTTTATTGATGACATACTGATATATTCAAAGAGTAAATAAGAGCATTCCGAGCATTTAAAGGTTG
>JAVKPL010013294.1:0-71578 GCA_032173675.1 Gastrolobium villosum | reverse complement strand
GTGGTATTTTTATGGTTGGATTCATAGATCTAGGAATTTATGCTTTAAACCTTTGATTTTAGATGTGTGATGATAGAGAGCTCAAATGGAAAAATGCTATTAGATGAAAATGCCTTAGAATGATGCATGAAAGCTAAAAATGCTATGATAAATTTTGGTGAAAAAGTTGGGTTTTTAACTTAGGAAAAATTGTGGAAATTCCATGAAAAGTGGTATGTGGTGAAATTGAATAATTGAATAATGGACCATTGGTATAGGTTGATAATGAGATTACATGATTAGTATGAGTATTAAAATGAATTGAAAACCTTGTAGAACCAATCTTTGAGGAATTCGAACCATAGGGTGGTTTGGAGGAAAAATGATGTAAAGGTTGTGAATTTGATGGAAAATGATATAAATATGATGTTTAATTGGATAATGGTATAGTGTGGTATAGTGGAATGAGAAGAAAGAATGTGTGATTCATGATGTATGTGGTAATTTGAGTTATAAAAGAGATTAAAGTTAAATGAATGAGTATTTGAGATAAATGATTGAATTGTAAATGATTTGATAATCATATTGTGGATTATCTAGGTTGCCTCTCTTGGACGCTTTGGAAGCGGGTAAGCTTGGAGCTTACGTTTGGAGCATGGGCTCGGTATTGAGGTAACCATTGGAACTGGGGTTTAGCCCTTGTGTGCTCCACCACACCTAGTGGATGGTTGTGGTTGGATTATGTGGTTATGACATTGTGTGATTGTGTGCTTGTATGCATATTGCTTGATTTTTGTGAAAATTGTTTGGTCACTGGCCAGTTGACGTGTGTTGGTTTGGACATCCGCTGGGTTCGTCCTACGGGAGAATGCCAGTTGGACTGCCATGGTGTTGACTCTGGGAGCGACATCAGGATGATCCAAGCGGGGGACGTCCGCCGGATAGGGCTCATGAGGAGTTCCGGTTGGGTATTGCCATGGAGTCGTCTCAACCATGGGAGAGGCGCCAGGACTGTCTCGGGAGTTATATGATGGAGTCCTTGAACATGAATCCATGAGTGGATGTTCTCGGGTTGTCTCCAGTTGATGGGTGATATTGTATTACATGCATATTATATGATGTTGTATTTGCACATTGAGTGAGCCATGGGGTGGAGAAACCTCCAGGGCCCTTGGTTTACTGAGATATATTTATATATCTCACCCCGTGTTGTGGGGCATCATTTCAGGTCAGGTTGAGCCTGGAAGAGTGGAGCATGAGGTGCATGTTGGAGGCACCATGTGATGAGCATTGGATAGGGATACATCTTGCATATGATGTATGCTTTAGACTTAGGTCATGAATCTATGCATGTTGAAAATGTCATGCTTAGTAAGCTCATGAATACATGTTAGATCCTTCCATATGATGTATATGTAGGACATGAGAATATATTGTATATTTGAGTGAGCATGGGACTTGTCCATTGCCACATTCATTGTAATTGAAGTCTTGGTGAATATGTTGTAAAATGGACCGTATTTGATGTAAAATGGCCATTATGTTAAGGACTTTGTATAAGATACATAATTGAATGAAAATGTATGTTTGATGGGCTTAGAGCCTAAATTAGAGTATGTTTAAGTGTTGTGTGGAGTATCAAGGGCTTAGGGATGGATTACACAACCCTTTTTGGGGCTTAAAATGCTGTAATCTGTCATTTTGCTGCATAGTAATCGATTACCCAAGCATGGTAATCGATTACCATGCAACAGGGGACGAAAAATCAGCTTCTGTCTTCACTGGTAATCGATTACTGAGGCTTGGTAATCGATTACCATGTGAGGTAATCGATTACCCAAGCTTGGTAATCGATTACCAGAACAGAGGAGGTCAAAATTTGGCTACTGCCTCATTTTTGACAGGTGGTAATCGATTACCACCCACTGGTAATCGATTTCCACAGTGCAATTTTTGAAAATTCAGGTTTTTCTTGTCTTAAAGAAAGGGGCATAACTTGTTGGGTAGAACTCCAAATGATACGTGGTTTGAAACCACGCGTAGCTTACGTAAAGGGCTAGAACTTGGTAAGAAAGGAGAATGAGTTGATGGGTTTAAAATGAGTTGAATAAAAAGAAAAGTTTAGTGTTGTTGTTTAGCTAGATGCTTCCGCGTATTGCATTTACAATTATAGTGTTGTTTTAATTAATTACGGAAACGGATATTGTTATAAAAAGGAACGTGATAAAAGGAAAAAGTTTGCCCGTAATTTAATTAACCCAATTACTGTGATTGTAACTGCGCTTAATATCATAAGTAATGTTAACAACACCGGTACGTAACGGGCTGTTACATATTCCTTTAAAATATATTAAAAGGGGAACAGACTGAGGCATATTTAATGCACCTACTCCCTTCATTTAATGCCTCTGTACACTTTGCAGGTAACGTAGGATCAACGTCTTCTAAAAGCAGAGGCGGTGCACCAACTGAGTAGCTGGAAACGTGAAGAGCAGAGAATCAAGAGTTCTCATTGGCTGAAAAGGGAAGCAAAGCATGGAAAGGTCTGCAAACTATGACTAATCATCACCCAACCCTGCAAATCTGCGCAATCTTTACAGTCAGCTGCCACCAGCCCATCCCCTCATACAAGCAACTAGCTTCAAAGGATTTACAACTTTGCCACTCCTCTTCCAGCTATAAATAGGACAACCTTCACACAAAAACACCATTGAATCCTGGAGGGTTTGAAGTCCGAAAGGAAGAGATCACCTAGCAGTAGTAATTAGTAACTTAGTAGTAGTTTAAGAGTTGTAATTGTAGTTAAGTGACAAACCATCTTCTTCTTCTGTAACAACCCTTAAGACTCCTCACGAGCACCAACCCATCTTTCTCCATTTTCTGTTTCTTTCTTTAAACTGTCTTTTGAATTAATATAAGTGTTTTCTCTTTGCTCCATTTGTTATCTCTTAACTGAATCTCGGGTCTATGCAATTTCAGTTTAGAATAATTATGTTTACTTTATCAGCTATCAACTGAACTATCTGTGGAATGGGTAAATTGTGAAACTCTTAAAGAACTATTTTTGAAACTCTTGACAGAAACTTTTTGTATTTCTTTGACTAAGTAAGCTATATTCATTGTGCGCCAAGACATTACTAATTAGTTTAATTAGTTAAATTAATTATCAAACATTTATATTTTGAATTTTGAATTTGAAATTTGAATTTTGAGTTTTGAAATTTGAAATTGGATTTTGATTTTTGAATTTTGAATTTAAATGTTTGAACATTTGAATTCAAGTGTTTGAATTCGAATTTGAATTGGCTATGAAAAGTTGTTTCATAACAAAAGGATAAGATGAGATCTTGTTGGAACAAATCCCTTGCATCAAGAGAAGATATTTGATCTCATCCAATAAGGAAATTGTGCGCCACTTTAGTTGCTAATGAGTGTCATCTTGTCAGCTAAATGTGCTCCAATTCTGATTTGGTTGGTTGAGAGAATCAGTGAGTTAGTTGGTTCAAATTTGAATGCAACTACTCAACGTATCTGGACTCATTTTGGGACTGAGTGGGACGCATAAGTGAGTGGTCATATGATGACCATTAGGTCAGAATCATGAAAGGATAAGGACCTAATCTCATCAGTATTCAAATGGAAGGTTGTTGGCAATTTTGAATTGCAACAACTCCTCCCACTTATGCGCACAACTTGAGGGATTTTCAACTGAGGAAATTCTTCTCATCCAAATGAGAAGTCAACATCCTTGACCGGCTCTTCGTAGTCACTTGGTTCATCATCCTCGACAGTTTTCTGATTCTCAATCATAAACCCATACCTCTCAGTTGGATGGATGACCCTCGTAGACCTACAGAGTTGTGTTTACTTCTCCATTGGAGAACGTCGCCTGCGGAGCAGACTCGGGTTCCTCAATCTGTTCTTGTGGTTCTTGAACTTCTTCAAGATCAATCTTACTCTCACTGCCTCCTTGAGAGATCAAATCCTTCTCAAGGAACTCAGCATTCTTTGACACAAACACTTTGTGTTCATCCATTAAGTAGAAGTAGTATCCCTTATTACCTTTGGGATACCCCACAAATAGACATTTAGTACTCTTAGCACTAAGCTTGTCTGATGTTAACGCTTTGACATAAGCAGGCGATCCCCATACACTGAGGTAACTCAGGTTGGGTCTCTTACCATTCCATATCTCATATGGTGTGGTCTGAACAGATTTAGACGGTACCCTATTTAGAAGGTATGCCGCTGTGTCTAAGGCATATCCCCAAAACGATTTTGGAAGTTGAGTCTCACTCAACCATGTCTAACAAGGTCTCGTTTCTCCTTTCGGAGACACCATTTTGGTGTGGTGTGTAAGGAGTGGTAAGTTGTGAGAGAATTCCATTTTCTTTCAGATAATCCTGAAACTCATGGCTCAAATATTCACCACCACGATCTGATCGTAATGTCTCAATCATCTTGCCACGCTGTTTCTCTACTTCATTCCTAAACTCCTTGAATTTTTCAAAGGATTCAGATTTATATCTCATTAGGTATACATATCCAAATCTCGATTTGTCATCAGTAAAGATAATGAAATAGGAGTATCAACCTCTAACCTCAATAGACATCGGGCCAGATACATCAGTATGAATGAGTTCTAATAACTCACTAGCCCTATGACTCTTAAGCCCTTTGGGCTTTTGTCGAATCATTTTCCCAGCTAGACAAGATTCACACTGTCCATAGGATTCCAAATCCATGGAGTCCAGGTATCCATCTCTATGCAACCTAGACAATCTTGTTTCCTTAATGTGCCCTAGTCTACAGTGCCGAAGATAAGATTGATTATCCGTCCTAGGTCGTTTCACATCTACATTGAGCACTTCAGTTCCCATTTCCAGAACATACAGTCCATTTATTAAAGAAGCAGTACCATAAACCATATCATTCAAAATGATAGAAAATGTATCATTCCTAATACTGAAAGTATAACCATCTTGTTCTAAACAAGAAATAGAAATAATGTTTCTAGAGATATTTGGAACATAAAGACAATTATTCAAATGCAACAAAAGCCCCGTAGGCAAAATAAGGTCGGGATCTCCAACTGAATGAGCAGCAACCCTTACTCCATTACCAACGTGGAGATCCACCTCGTTTATGTCCAATCTCCTTGGGCTCCTAAGCACATGCAACATATTGCAGATACGAGAACCGCAACCGGTATCCAATACCCATGAGGTCGGATTAGCACAAGAATAATTTATCTCAATCATGAAAATACCTGAGGCAGAAGCATCACCATGCTTCTTGTCCTTCTTATTATTCAGGTAGTCTGGACAATTCCTCTTCCAATGGCCTTTCTTACCACAATGGAAACACTCAACATCGCCCTTGTCCTTGGATGCCTTATTACCCTTCTTTTTGCCTTTCTTCTTATTGGATTTTCCTTTAGGCTTAAAGGAGTCAGCTTTAGCAGGCTCCTTACCCTTTCCCTTGGCCTTGCTAGGCCCACCAATCAGAAGAGCTTGTGTCCTATCCTTCTTGATAGACACTTCAGCCGTTGTTAACATACTTAACAATTCAGGCAAGCTCACTTGCATCCCATGCATGTTGTAATTCATTATGAATTGACTGAAGGAAGGTGGAAGTGAGGTGAGGACTAAGCATTACTTAGCTCAGCATCCATGATGAAGCTTAGGTTTCCTAGCTTCTCAATAAGTCCGATCATCTTAAGAACATGACTGCTCACAGACATGCTCTCAGACGTCCTACAAGAGAACAATTCTCTAGAGGCCTCATACCTCTCATGCCTTCCTTTAATATCATAAAACTCTTTGAGGAGGGAACATCCATATGCTCATGCTGCTTTTGCAGTTCAGGCGACATGGATGCCAACATGATGCAGACTGCCATCACATTGTCATCCATGTGCTGTTGGTGGGTTACGAAATCAAATTCCGTGAACCCTTCTTCCCATTCCATAGGAGCTGCGAGTAATACAGCATCTAGAACGTAAGCAATCTTTTTGGCCCTAAGAACAATTCTTAGGTTCCGATACCAGTCCATAAAATTTGAACCGGTCAGTTTATTCGTATCGAGAATTGAACGCAGTGACAGTGGATTAGTCATACTAAAAACTGAAAAAGATGTAAAGATGATTTTAGTTAATATACGGATATGTAGTTAAAAAAAATTATTAAAGACTTTAAATAATTTTACCCTCCCACTATTTTATCTAAGTCAATGACTCTTACCATTTGACTTAGGGTTAATCTACTTTTAGATTTTACCTTAGTGGGATGAAGAGTGCGATTTTTTATTTTAATCTCCTTTTGAGACCGCAAGATTAATTTAAATAATGGGTTGATCTTTATCAACAGTGTCTCATACCCTCTCTTAACATTAGGTTGACAACTCCTTGTCACTTAGTGGTGCATCTCATGCAACCAACCTAGCACCATTACCCTAAGCACATAAGCCCGGCTGAGCCTGCAACTTATGTCTCAGTTAAGCATTAACCAGCACCCCAAGTGTCTCACACTTCTAACACTACTCTAGCTCAATGAAACAGTGGGTCTCAACTGAGTTGTGGAGCATCACTATTAGAAGAGGTTTGAGTAGTATTGGTGGTGGGAGGTAATCATACGCTTAATAATTTGTTCCTTTTAAGGGTTGCTTTTATTCAGGGTTTATTAGGTCTCATCAAACGCATGTTGTAAGTTATCATGCTAGTCATAACCTATGTCAAACATCTATCGGTTTACACTAGTCGCAATTGGAGAAACATAATAACCATATTGTTAGTATATGGGTGTCCTAGAGACAATCTTTTGATTAAATAAAGGACAATGGATGTAGAACTATTTGTCGTAAATGAATATAAGCAATTTTTACCCAGTTTCATATTATATTTCGATATTATTGTTAATATTATATGAACAAACTGGATAAACCCCTTGGAATAGAACAGTTATCTCTTGAGTATCTGTGATGAGATCACGATCATGAGGATTCAAGGATATCGCAGGTTTATTCCTAATTTTATGTTCCTAGTCTAGAGACACTAAGAATGGGGATCAGTGATCTCGGGTAAGACTAGCACGACTTATCTACTTGTATATGGATACAAGGTAAAGACCTCATGTGCTACAGATATAGAGATGTCTTAGCTAAAGTCGTGGGTGGACCTATAAGAGTATAGCTCGCAGTCTCGCGCTGAATAGACCCAAAAAGAGACTCTATGAGGAAATCTCAGATAGTATCATTAGAGTAGTCTCTTTATATTTGGGTATGTCTTTCCTTAGACCAGAGGTTATTACCTAGACTGTGTTCTAGAAGGCATGCTTTGATTGTATGCCTCGTTTGCCTGAAACATGGAGACTAATAGGTATACTGTTGGGCGTGTCCTGAAAGAGCACAGGGCTAGGGTGATAAGCTGAAGGAATTCGTCAAATCTCTGTGAGAGATTAGGTTATCTGTAAACCGGAGAAATCGGGATGACATTTAGAAGGACTCAGGAATCTATGCATAGTAAAAGAGATCATGAGATGATCTGCCTTTAGAGTCAGTAAATTGAAGATTCCCTATTTCAAATAAAGCTTACCCTAAACCGCAGGGGTTGATACATTTCCTTACCCCAGGTTAATGGGAAGATAACCGAGACGAAGGAAAATACATACGGTAACCAAATATATGTAATAGGATGATCAAGTCATTAATCTGACTAGCTCTGGGGCAACAAAGCATTGTTAGTGCTCTGTGTTGTCATTAATTGGGTTGTGGGCTTATTGGGCCCGAGTCCATTTATGTCAGAGGCTATGTTGGACCTAATGGGTCACACACTAACACGTTATAGTCATGATGAACTAGCTTTAAAGGTATTGGGCCAAATAATGGTTGTTAGCCCAAGAAGTTGTTTGGAAGCCCACCTGATGGGAAGAGGGCGCATGGATCATGTAATGGGCTTGGATGGTCCAAGACATTACTAATTAATTTAATTAGTTAAATTAATTATCAAACATTTAAATTTTGAATTTGGAATTTGAATTTTGAATTTTGAATTTTTAAATTGGATTTTGAAATTTGAATTTAAATGTTTGAACATTTGAATTCAAGTGTTTGAATTCAAATTTGAATTGGCTATGAAAAGTTGTTTCATAACAAAAGGATAAGATGAGATCTTGTTGGAACAAATCCCCTGCATCAAGAGAAGATATTTGATCTCATCCAATGAGGGAATGGTGCGCCACTTTAGTTGCAAATGAGTGACATCTTGTCAACTAAATGTGCTCCAATTCTGATTTGGTTGGTTGAGAGAATCAGTGAGTTAGTTGGTTCAAATCTGAATGCAACTACTCAACGTATCTGGACTCAATTTGGGAAAAAGTGGGGCTCATAAGTGAGTGGTCATATGATGACCATTAGGTCAGAATCATGAAAGGATAAGGACCTAATCTCATGAGGACTCAAAGTGAGAGTTGTTGGCAATTTTGAATTGCAACAAATCCTCCCACTTATGCGCACAACTTGAGGGATTTTCAAGTGAGGAAAATCTTCTCATTCTCTCCCTACTAAACAACCATCTTATGCGCACAAAGGGCTTGTAGTTCCTCCTTAGGGTTTTCACAAAAACCTAGCCTATTCTCCCCACCTTTGCGCCACACTCTAGTGAAGTTTTCATGTTGAAGACTTCACTTTTTTAAACACTAAACCTAGCCTCCATCTTCAACTATTGAGCGCATAACAAGCCTATCTGTGGTGGTCATCTGGTGGCTTTCAAGAAGGTGTTCTTGCATCATTGACGAAGGGTGGTATGGATCAACGTTAGAGGGTTTGAACCATTCAAACCTGACAAGTGATCTCCCTGGCGATCAGATCGTAAGCAAGGTAACATCATGCTGTCTTAAAGCATGAAAAATTGTTTGCATGTGTGTTTCCACGAGGAAAATTTTTTTCCCTCTCACATCTATCGGCCTTCAAGGCCAGTTTTAACTTTCAAGTGGTATCAGAGCCCGGTCGCTTTACCATCGGCGGGTGATTGTACCTTGTTTGTGAAAAGTATTTTTCACGGTCAAAACCTTTAAAGGGTTAAAGTTTAAATTCTGCATATGGATTTTGAATCAAAAATGCTTTAAGTTGTTAAAGTTTTTGTTTTTATGAACATCTAAATTCGATTGCTATGTTCATAAATCTATATGTATTCATGGTTTCATTTCTTTTTTATGAAAGTTTTAAAAGGAAACACCCATTTTGAAAGGGATGATTCGGCCATGAAGGGTACTTAGAGTACCTTGAATGTTTTCTTATTTTTCTCCATGAATTGTATCATGAGCATAGCATGAAATTTTTGTGAAAAAATTTATCATATACATGCATATATGATTCGGCCATGAAAGGGTTTATGGCTGCATGCATGGTTTAATTTTGTTTTCTTTGAGAAAGAATTAACAAAATTTGAATTATAAATTTTTTTATATAATTCGGCCATCAAGAGAAAATTAAGAGAATTTGAATCTTGATTTTATTTTGATGTTTAAATGTTAAACATCAAAATATATGTGAAAGATATTATGAGATAATATGATGTTTTTGCTTGCAAGTTTTTTGAATCTTTCAGGTACAAAAAGGAAGGGGATGGTCATGGTGCCCAATTTGAGATTTTAAATTTAAATTAATGTGTAATTTACTCTGTTTATTTATAGTTGTAATTTGTGATTTCAAGTTTTAATAATTTTGTCCCTCCAAAGATGTTTTGGAGTTTCTTTAATTATATGTAATTAGAGAATTAGGCTAGTGGCGTATAAACGACAAGCAGCCGTTGCTTGAGAAGCAAGATGGACAAAAGCGCGAGCACCATGATTGTCTCAAATAAACTGTTTATTTGCATGTATGCTTAGAACGTCTAGTATGCATGAATTGGCAAACCGCGTTTGTATGGTTATTATGTTTGTCCAATTGCGACTAGTGTAAACCGATAGATGTTTGACATAGGTTACGACTAGCATGATAACTTACAACATGCGTTTGATGAGACCTAATAAACTCTAAATAAAAGGAACCCTTAAAAGGAATAAATTATTAAGCGTATGATTACCTCCCACCACCAATACTACTCAAGCCTCTTCTACATAATGATGCTCCACAACTCATTTGGGACCCACTGTTTCGTTGAGCTAGAGTAATGTTAGAAGTGGGAGACACTTGGGGTACTGGTTAATGCTTAACTAAGACATAAATTGCAGGCTCAGCCGGGCTTATGTGCTTAGGGTAATGGTGCTAGGTTGGTTGCACGAGATGCACCACTAAGTGACAAGGAGTTATCAACCTAATGTTAAGGGATGGTATGAGATACTGTTGATAAGGATCAACCCATTATTTAAATTAATCTTGCGGTCTAGACAGAGATTAAAATAAATAATCGCACTCTTAATCCCACTAAGGTAAAATCTAAAAGTAGATTAACCCTAAGTCAAATGGTAAGGGTCATTGACTTAGATAAAATAGTGGGAGAGGCAAATTATTTAAAGTCTTCAATAATTTTTTTTAACTACATAGCCGTATATTAACTAAAATCATCTTTACATCTTTTTTAGTTTTTAGTTTGACTAATCCACAGTCACTGCTTTCAATTCTCGATATGAATAAACTGACGGGTTCAAACTTTATGGACTGGTATCGGAACCTAAGAATTGTTCTTAGGGCCGAAAAGATTGCTTACGTTCTAGATGCTGCATTACCCGTAGCTCCTAGGGAAGGGGAAGAAGGGTTCACAAAATTTGATTTCGTAACCCACCAACAGCACATGGATGACAATGTGATGGCAGTTTGCATCATGTTGGCATCCATGTCGCCTGAACTGCAAAAGCAGAATGAGCATATGGATGCTCCCTATATTATCATGCATCTCAAAGAGTTGTATGATATTAAAGGCAGGCATGAGAGGTATGAGGCCTCTAGAGAATTGTTCTCTTGTAGGATGTCTAAGAGTATGTCTGCGAGCAGTCATGTTCTTAAGATGATCGGACTTATTGAGAAGCTAGGAAACCTAGGCTTCATCATGGATGCCGAGCTAAGTAATGAATTAGTCCTCACCTCACTTCCACCTTCCTTCAGTCAATTCATAATGAATTACAACATGCATGGGATGCAAGTGAGCTTGCCTGAATTCTTAAGTATGTTAACAACTGCTGAAGTGTCTATCAAGAAGGATAAGACACAGGCTTTTTTGATTGGTAGGCCTAGCAAGGCCAAGGGAAAGGGTAAGGAGCCTGCAAAAGGTGACTCCCTTAAGCCCAAAGGAAAATCCAAGAAGAAGAAAGGAAAAAAGAAGGGTAAGAAGACATCTAAGGACAAGGGCGATGCTGAGTGCTTCCATTGTGGCAAGAAAGGCAGTCAGAAGAGGAATTGTCTAGACTACCTGAATAATGTGAAGGACAAGAAGCATGGTGATGTTTCTGCCTCATGTATTTTCCTGATTGAGATAAATTATTCTTGTGCTAATCCGACCTCATGGGTATTGGATACCGGTTGTGGTTCTCATATCTACAATATGTTGCAGGTGCTTAGGAGCCCAAGGAGACTGGAAAGAAACGAGGTAGATCTCCGCGTTGGTAATGGAGTAAGGGTTGCTGCTCATTCAGTTGGAGATGCCGATCTTATTTTGCCTACGGTCCTTTTGTTGCATTTGAATAAATGTCTTTATGTTCCAAATATTTCTAGAAACATTATTTCTATTTCTTGTTTAGAACAAGATGGTTATACTTTCAGTATTAGGAATAGTACATTTTCTATCATTTTGAATGATATGGTTTATGGTACTGCTTCTTTAATAAATGGATTGTATGTTCTGGAAATGGGAACTGAAGTGCTCAATGTAGATGTGAAATGACCTAGGACGGATAATCAGTCTTATCTTTGGCACTGTAGACTAGGGCACATTAATGAAATGATATTGTCTAGGATGTATAGAGATGTTTACCTAGATTCCAAGGATTTGGAATCCTATGGACAGTGTGAATCTTGTCTAGCTGGGAAAATGATTCGAAAAAAGCCCAAAGGGCTTGAGAGTCATAGGGCTAGTGAGTTATTAGAACTCATTCATACTGATGTATGTGGCCCGATGTCTATTGAGGCTAGAAGTGGATACTCATATTTCATTACCTTTACTGACGACAAATCGAGATTTGGGTATGTATACCTATTGAGATATAAATCTGAAGCCTTTGAAAAGTTCAAGGAGTTTAGGAATGAAGTAGAGAAACAACATGGCAAGATGATTAAGACATTATGATCAGATCGTGGTGGTGAATATTTGAGCCATGAGTTTCAGGATTATCTGAGAGAAAATGGAATTCTCTCACAACTTACCGCTCCTTACACACCACACCAAAACGGTGTCTCCGAAAGGAGAAACAGGAACTTGTTAGACATGGTTAGGTCTATGATGAGTGAGACTCAACTGCCAAAATCATTTTGGGGATATGCCTTAGACACAGCGGCATACCTTCTAAATAGGGTACCGTCTAAATCTGTTCAGACCACTCCATATGAGATATGTAATGTTACCTCAACCTGAGTTACCTCAAGGTATGGGGATCGCCAGCTTATGTCAAAGCGTTGACATCAGACAAGCTTAGTGCTAAGAGTACTAAATGTCTAATTGTGGGGTATCCCAAAGGTACTAAGGGATACTACTTTTACTCCATGGAAATGGTGCGCTACTTTAGTTGCTAATGAGTGTCATCTTGTCAGCTGAATGTGCTCCAATTCTGATTTGGTTGGTTGAGAGAATCAGTGAGTTAGTTGGTTCAAATCTGAATGCAACTACTCAACGTATCTGGACTCATTTTGGGACTGAGTGGGGCGCATAAGTGAGTGGTCATATGATGACCATTAGGTCAGAATCATGAAAGGATAAGGACCTAATCTCATGAGTATTCAAATGGAAGGTTATTGGCAATTTTGAATTGCAACAACTCCTCCAACTATGCGCACATCTTGAGGGATTTTCAAGTGAGGAAAATCCTCTCATTCTCTCCCTACTAATCAACTCTCTTATGCGCACAAAGGTGCAGTATTCTCCCTTAGGGTTTTCACAAGTAAACCTAGCCAGTTCTCCTCACTCTATGCGCCACACTCTAGTGGAGTTTTCATGTTGAAGACTTCACTCTTCTAAACACTAAACCTAGCCTCCATCTTCACCTATTGAGCGCATAGCAAACCTCTTTGTGGTGGTCATCTGGTGGCTTTCAAGAAGGTGTTCTTGCATCATTGACGAAGGGTGGTATGGATCAACGTTAGAGGGTTTGAACCCTTCAAACCTGACAAGTGATCTCCCTGACGATCAGATCGTAAAAAAGGTAACATCATGCTGTCTTAAAGCATGAAAAACTATTTGCATGTGTGTTTCCGCAAGGAAAATTTTTGTTTTTCCCTCTCACATCCATCGGCCTTCAAGGCCAGTTTACTTTCAATATATATATATAAATATATATAGTATATGTATATGAGAATTCCAGTACGAGGCCATTTCATAATTTGGTCATACAAGTGGAGATTTTCCGTAAAAAGGATAGCTCTAGTGGAATTTCTGAGAATATATTTTGATTTGTTCTGATAAGTTTCAAAGAGTTCTGATATATTATGATAAGTTTTGATATGTTCTGGTATGTTGTGATATGTTCTGATAAGTCTGATATGTTCTGATATAAGTTCTGATTTTTGAAGTAAAGTCTGTTGGTGTGAAAAAGGTAAATTCTAGTGAAAAATAAGTACTAGAATGAAAGTATGGAAAATATGTTATTAAAGCTTTATTTGATAATTGTAAGGTTACAGGTATTATTTAAAAAGTAAAAATGAATTAAGACACTTAACTGAATTATCTGAGTTTATATGATGTCTGTCTATGTTTGCAATTTACATGTAATGTAGGAACTGAACTCGTGGGTGGAGACTTCTCCATAAGCCCCGAGTTTATTGAGTTTATCTCACCCCACGTTATGGAGATATATTTTAGGTACTTCTAAAGTGAAAGATAAGGATAAGGGTAAAGGACCAACTGTTGAAGATTAAAGTTATGTTTGGAGCTGTTAGTTGAATGGATGTATATTTTGTGAGATCTCTATATATATGTTTTGACGTGATAACTAGTAAAAACAGTTTTGAGAAGCCTACGTTGCCTATGTAAATCAATATTTGTAAAGATGAACGAACACATGTAGATATGGTTGGTAGTTTAAAGTAGAAGGCTTTGAGCCAACATCTTTTGATGTGATTCGAATGGAATGAATATGGTGTATATCAGGTTATGTTGTTATTAAAGGAATTGGGAAATTACTATATGTTGGAAAAAAATGGAGATGTTGTCAAAATTTATAAGAAAACGTAAGTATTGTGTGTATGAATGTTGTCTGATTAGCAAGTGCACTAGTCATACAAGTAATAAAATGATGAGTAAAGATCGTTCCCACGAGGATTTGTGTTCAAGCACTGACTAACCATATCTATTTAAGTTGAATCAACCAAAAGATCATAAATTGTATTGATTTCTTGTTACCAGAAATTAAGTTGAAGTGCATAAAAAATTGATAAATAAATAAAATATAATTATAATCTAAACAAGTAGTCAGATGTCAATGTCTCTCAAGTATGAACTTGTGGATGAACCAATTTCCATAGTGAAATATCTACTATGTGATGTTAACCAATCTTTTACTTATCATCAGAATGTAATGTCTTACTACCCTGATAGACACATTAATCAGAAATCCCAATGTCTTGGTGATTTCTTTCATAATACATGCATTAATTACTAAGGTCTTAAGATTACACCAGTATCAGCATCAATGTCTTGACTTCTAAAACACTAATGATAAAGTTGTCAACTATAGAACAATGTAAACATGTATGTTCTACACTATTCCATTAACATGAAAAATTGATCAAGACAACTTCATACAAATCACATAATAGAGAAACAAAATATCTAATTAACCATTCATAAATTCACACTTGAGTTCCATTGAATCAGACTACAACAGACTCTACTCAGACATAATTAAAATAAAGACAAGAGAAGAAGAAAGATCAAACTTCATTGTCATGATAGTTGGGTCTTCAATCTTCAAATACAATTACATAGGAAATACTAACTAATACAAGAACTAATCCTAAAGAATTTGGAAGTTCAGAGAGAATGAGGAGTCAAATCAGATCTATGAAAGATCTGATCTGATCTCCCCTCTCCTAGTGTGATGGGAAAGGTCAGAGAGAATTGGATATCAGAGAGTATATGATGTAATGTGTAGGCCATTTCCTTTTATAGAGTTACAAAATATAACTGAATAACTTCCAGAAACTGACTTGGGCACTAAAACGTTCACTGTTGGGCGTTTTAGCGTCCAACCTTGACGAATGCCCAACTGCTTTCAACTGTCTTAGGCGCTAAAACATTCGATTTAGACATTTTAGCGCTCATCACCAGAACCTTTTCGCACAGCAGAGCGCTAAAACACTTGACTTGGCCGTTTTAGCGCTCAGCGCCAACACTTTTTGGCTTCATTTTGCAGCAGGGCGCTAAAACTCTTGACTTTGGGCGTTTTAGCGCCCAACACTTAGAATTTCCTCATTCTTCAGTTAAGTTCTGATAGCTTTTTCCGTTGTTTCAAAATCTTCTTCCAACTTTATATTAGTGGCTATCTCTTTTTTGCTTCATTGAGCTTCATTTCCCTACAAGAACAATGTAAATTTTCAACAAAGCTTTCAGAACTTGCACTTGAGGGATTTCCAGGACATTAATCACTTTTTCATCAGATTAATCACACAAATTGATACTAATTTATGCTGAAAAACCTGATGAACTAAGGGTTCATCACAATTCCCAGATTTGAACATTGTTGTCCTCAGCAATGAATTAAAAATAGAGAAGGAATTTAGATTCTTTACAGATGAAATTCTTTAGGATAGACTTCAATTAACAAAATATCAACATTTCATAATACAAGCTTATAACCATGCAATCTCTTTATTTCCTAAGATTTGCCCAACATCATTTGTGACTTCTCAACAGATCAGTAGAGATGACATACAGAGATTTCCAAACAAAACACCCCCTCACTAGGAACTTCTCAAAAACTATGAGAATTTAACTTTCTTGCACTCTAGTGTTTAAGGATGCATTTATCACTCAATCTTCACTGTACTCAAACTACCATAAGCTTGCCCATCTTCTCACTTTCCATAGTAACAATGATCCGTAGAGCAGATAAAAAAAAAGATATTTTTATGATTGGCAATGTGGCTTGGTATGTAGCTAGACTAGAGGTAGGGATTTGTGTTTAAGGAGGGTTCAGATTAAATGAATCAGATTCAAATAAGAGGGGAATCACAGTATTTATCAAATTCTTCCTAATTCCCCCAACTTTCTTCCTTTTCATTCCTTATACCTTCTTTGAACCTTTCTTCCTCTTTTTTCTTCCAGACACTTTGTGTCTTTAACATTTTTTTCCTTTCCCCTCTTCTTTTTCTTTCAGACACTTTGTGTCTTTAATACTTCCTCTCTTTTTTTCAGACACTTTGTCTTTAATACCCTCCCTTTTTTTCTTGAGACTCCATTTTTTTCTTCTATATTTCCAATACTTTCTGCATTCCTTTATTGCAAGAACATTTTTCTCCCAACAGAACACTTCATCCATTATTACTTATCTGAAACTTTGAATCTGAAGGATTGGAATGAATGTAGGTTCTTAGTTTCATAGACAAACAGGCTTAAGCTCAAAGGTTTCATGCAATGGAAACATTAAAGTTGGCCATGTACATTTCCTGGTTCAAAAAGGAAGTGCCTCAATAATTTCTACCCTATACATAATGAACTATTTCAAGCAAGAAACAAGGTAAGTTCTAGAGTTATTCATGCAGTGAAGTGCTCTCTGAACGAAATTTTCTGTATAGGCTCAATTTCTCACAGTTCAGAGTGCATGCTTGACTTTCTCTCTATGCATCAAAACTAATCTCTCTACTCTTACACATTAAATGAGTCATGCAATCATTTCATTTTTCTCAACATGCAAGGCATAAAATTGTATCCTTAATTTGATCAATCATGTAAAACTTTGATCAGTCAAATCCTCATGGAGTTCCATATCAAAACTGAAATCCAAATTCTACTATATCACAACTAAAATCTAAATCACATCACAAAACTTGGAAAATAAAAGAGACTGAGATGTTTCCCTGTTTTGGCTCGTCAATTGTGTGACATCTCCATGAAGTTTGCACCAGTTTGCACCTAATTCAATCACACCCAATTCTTAAATGTTGTTGTCCCCAGCAACTAATTTAAATCTAAAAACAACAATTGATCACTGAAAACACATTCATATATAAACCAATAGCATCAATACTATCGTAACGTGCATCATACAAAAATAATGAATATCCCAATGTTACAAAAGAAAACTAATGGTAAATAAAACAAAAACAAAATAAAAAGAATATGAAAGTGTGTGAAATGAGAGTGAGGGAGTAGAATATGAGAGTGTGTGAAACATATGAGATAACCATGTAAATCATATAAGTGGACCAGCGCTAAAACGTTTAAATCAAGCATTTTAGCGCTGGTCTCCAGAGACATGTGCACATTGATATGCGTCGCATCACGCTAAAACGATCACGTCTGAACGTTTTAGCGCTCTGGACCAGAAAGAACAACCATTCACAAATAAATATAAATTGCTGAAAAATAAAAATTCAATCTCAAATATTAATGGTGTCTGTCAATGTTGAAGAAAAAAATCCCCGACAACGGCGCCAAAAACTTGTCTGATTAGCAAGTGCACTAGTCATACAAGTAATAAAATGATGAGTAAAGATCGTTCCCACGAGCATTTGTGTTCAAGCACTGACTAACCATATCTATTTAAGTTGAATCAACCAAAAGATCATAAATTGCATTGATTTCTTGTCACCAGAAATTAAGTTGAAGTGCATAAAAACTTGATAAATAAATAAAATATAATTATAATCTAAACAAGTAGTCAGATGTAATGTCTCTCAAGCATGAACTTATGAATGAACCAATTTCCATAGTGAATTATCTACTATGTGATGTTAACCAACCTTTTACTTATCATCAGAATGTAATGTCTTACTATCCTGATAGACACATTAATCAGAAATCTCAATGTCTTGGTGATTACTTTCATAATACATGCATTAATTACTAAGGTCTTAAGATTACACCAGTATCATAGCATCAATGTCTTGACTACTAAAACACTAATGATAAAGTTGTCAACTATAGAACAATGTAAACATGTCTGTTCTACACTATTCCATTAACATGAAGAATTGATCAAGACAACTTCATACAAATCACATAATAGAGAAACAAAATATCTAATTAACCATTCATAAATTCACACTTGAGTTCCACTGAATCAGACTACAACAGACTCTACTCAGACATAATTAAAATAAATACAAGAGAAGAAGAAAGATCAAACTCCATTGTCATGGTAGTTGGGTCTTCAATCTTCAAATACAATTACATAGGAAATACTAACTAATATGAGAACTAATCCTAAAGAATTTGGAAGTTCAGAGAGAATGAGGAGTCAAATCAATCTATGAAAGATCTGATCTGATCTCCCCTCTCCTAGTGTGATGGGAAAGGTCAGAGAAAATTGGATATCAGAGAGTATATGATGTAATGTGTAGGCCCTTTCCTTTTATAGAGTTACAAAGTATAACTGAATAACATCCAGAAACTGACTTGGGCGCTAAAACGTTCGCTGTTGGGCGTTTTAGCGTCCAACTTTGACGGATGTCCAACTGCTTTCAACTGTCTTAGGCGCTAAAACATTCGATTTGGGCGTTTTAGCGCTCATCACCAGAACCTTTTCGCACAACAGAGCGCTAAAACGCTTGACTTGATCGTTTTAGCGCTCAGCACCAGCACTTTTTGGCTTCGTTTTGCAGCAAGGCGCTAAAACTCTTGACTTTGGGCGTTTTAGCGCCAACACTTAGAATTTTCTCATTCTTCAGAATCTTCTTCCTTCTCTCTTTTGCTTCATTGAGCTTCATTTCCCTACAAGAACAATGTAAATTTTCAACAAAGCTTTCAGAACTTGCACTTGAGGGATTTCCAGGACATTAACCTCTTTTTCATCCGATTAATCACACAAATTGATACTAATTTATGCTAAAAAACCTGATGAACTAAGGGTTCATCAATGACTTTGGTAAGTCATATCTCACTCAATTCTTTGTCAAATGAGATGGGTGAGCTGTCATTTTGAAGCTTAGGATGTGTACTCTAATATGCTAAAATATGAGACATCAATGCGTATAAGACTTGGTGCAGTTTTGCTATTTTGTTCATTGTCCAATTGCAGTAAAGTTGACAGCAAGAGTTGATAACTTAGAAAATTCATAACTCCTTCGTTTCTTATTGAAACAAGGCTTATATTATATCAAATTGAAGGTCTAGATGTCAAATATAACATATTAATTTTTTTTAGAAAATAAACAAGTTGTTTTACTGAAATATCCAACACTATAGAGCAGTGCAGATTCGTTGTTGACGTATGTTGATAGTTTTGAGCAGTAAACTTATGGTAAAGATATCCGGAGTTGTAGAAGTCCAAATTAAGCTTATGATAACCTGTTGGAAAGCTTATAATGTCTATTTTAGTATACTAGAATATGGAAAATTAATTAATAACAGGTCAAGTGCAATTTTCACAAAACTGAACCTATATAAGGTTGGTATGTCGCGTAAAAACGTAACATTGCTTCGTTGGTTTATGAGAACCACTTAGCATTCTTTGTATGTGCTTTGTGTGATATTTAAGCTGTATAATTATATTCCGCATATGTTTTCGGTTATGATTATGTTAAGGGAATTGTTTGGAATACAGTTGTTTCAAATGAAAATGTTATGTTTTAAAGAAAAAGTTTATTGTATTTTAACTCAATTAACGTGATTATAACTAAGCTTAATATCATAAGTACGATTAATACGTCGATCCGGATAGGGAGTTACAATTATGGCATACATGTTCAAAGAAGTAGCAATTTGAAATCTCACAAATTACAACCAAATCCTAATTTAAATAAAGTAATAGATTTGATTGTATTTCGTTAGGCGAAAATTGGAAAACAACAAATTTGACTTGATTAAAGGTCTAAGATTTTGGACATGTTTTGAACTTGAAATTATTGGATAATAGGTTGATTAATTATATTTATTTTTAGAAAAAAATTGTTTTATTTTTAGGAGGTAGCTTTCATTATAATTTTTTAAGGAATTTTTCTTATTTTTAGGATTTTAAATTTCAAATTGATTTGCAATTGGTATATAAGAAGTTGCTTAAGGTCTATTGTAGAAGTTGAGTATTTTATTATTTTTATAATTTTAATTAAGAAGAGAGAGTTCCTCTTTCGTCAGATCCATTTTATTTTGTTTATCCTTTCAACATGATTTTTATTGGTCTATCATTGAAAGGTAGGGGGCGGTTATACTTAATTACCACTAATTTAGACTTAGCACTCTTACTATTTGATTAATTATTATTGGATCAATTTAAAATCAACTACTAAAAATGAGAAAATTAATTGTTATTGATTTCAAATTGATCACATGATAATAGTGGTAAGTGTAAAATAAAGGTAAGTATAACCTTATCTGAAAAGGTGAAGGTATCATTGTTGCTAAGGCTTGTAGTATTCCTTAACATTTCAAAGATGAGCTTATTTTATGTGGACCGGGACTTTGAAGTCCCTGTCCTAAAATGGAAAAAAAAAGGGATGGAGGGGGAATTTGAGAAGAAGAAAAGGATTTAAGTGGAAGAAATTTTTTCTATTTTGTAAAAAAGTGCACGGGTCTACATTAAAAAAATCCCTCACAGATTGTCTCAAATTTAAGAATTTAACTCCTTAAAGTGAGGAGTGCACTTTAAAGGAGAAGTGCATAAATTAAAAATGTAATGATTTTAATTATGATAAAATACATTCACATATATAATAAATTACAAATTTATCAAAAATTACTTTCTTAATTTTTGAATTAATATTTATAACTCCACAATTTTTCTTTTAAAAGTACATCAATGTTAGAAGAGTGAAATCCCAAGCTTGAAGGGTGCTGGAGAACGTCACTAAAAAAAAGTTTTATTCTATCAATCTGCATCAATTATTATTTTTTATATTATATATATATATTGTTTTGGTTTGGGGCATAAAATCTGAATTAACGTTTGGAGTTACAGACTATGAAGTACCGACACTTTAAAAATCTTGACGTGTCGTGTCCGATACTTCCTGACACTTTCTGACACTCCCCGACACTCCAACTCGCATTATAAAAATGCAAAAAAAAAAGTTTAAAGGTTGCGTTGAGTTTTTAGTTCCAACTATTAGATTCATTGGATTATGATTGCCATTTTATTGAGTTTAATATAAATTTGGAATATTTTATGTTTCTTTACAAAATTGATGAATATTATAAGTTTAGTTTCATTTTTTTATTAATTATTGAATATTAAATATAATATACATTACATAAATTAAAAATATTATTTAATATCAAAACGTGTCCTAATGTGTCGAAGTTTAATATTTTTTAGAATTAATGTGTTAGAGTATCATGTCGTGTCACATGTCCTATATCAGTATCAGTGCTACATATGTTAGAGGGGTAATCTAAAGAAAATAATGAGGTCTATTGCGAGTTATTTATGTGCTGATGCATTTGTTTGTATGCCTGGCTCTTTGGAATGGAAAGCGACCTTGTCCTCAAAGCATGACAATGATTTGTCCCCTTTATTTCGATTGATACACTAGCACATACATTAATGCAGGAACCTGTTAGCTAGGAGTTCATTCACATGTGATGTCCGGCTTATTAATGCATAGCATAAATCTTGTCACGTTTATAGTTCTATTAATTCTAACAAATTCCTATGCCGGCGTGTAAAGCATAGCAACGTAAACAGCATCTTCAAGCTTAAATCTCATGTTCAAAGGTGTAAAATAATCAAAAAAATTAAATGGAATTATGAATTGAACTTAAAATAATTGGTTTTTAAAAATTGATTTTTAAAGAACCAGTTTATGAACATAACTTGTTTTTAAAACCAATTCAAAAAATAAATTATTTTCGAATCGAACTAGTTTTTATTATTTTATTTCTTTAATTTTTTTTTCTTTTTAGATTAGGGTCAATCCGAATCGAACCAAATCATATCTAATCGAACTAAATTATATTTAAACCGAACTAGTTTTGAAGTAAATCGTTTAAACAAATTCAGTTGGATTTTTCAGAAAATTTAGTTCAGTTTGACCAATACTCAAATCCATATCTTTGTGTACGAGGTTTACGATTTTATTAACGAGACGTGCCTTCTTAAGAAACATAGAGTATCTTTAGAATTTTCTATTGTATATATCTTTGGGAAGAGCCCAATAACTTACATTAACTCTAAGATTTTTTTTAAACTAAAAGAAACATTGAAGAGCATTCCAAATCCCATGGCTTTTGATACAATATTTCATACACCTTTAAACCATTTTCTCTAAAACCCATAACTTCCAACATTTTCTATGAAGATTCATTTTACTTAAAAAAATATTTTCCATTTACCTAGCCAACAATAAAAATAAATCAGATTGTTATTGGAAACTATGGTAAATATCTAAAGATTCTATTGTTTACAACTCTTTTTCAAATGGATTATGTTTATTTCATTTTACATTAGATAAATAACTTTTCTACACATAAAAAAGAATTAAGTCCCACCACTCTTTTTCTCATTTTTCTTATTTGTGGGTCTCACTTATAATTTTATTTCTACAACATAAATTAACTATTTACCTACCACATAAAAAAAATTATTTTCCTTTTGAAATTGCTTGTACTTGTTAAAACTGAACAGATCTCCGTCTTTTGTATTATTTATTTTCTTCTGTGATCTCCTAAGGTACATAAATCAAGAGACACAGTTATCGAAGTAATTTATTAACATCTGTCATCAAATGAAAATATAGTCCAAATTGATCAACTCACTACTTCAAATAAAATACTATATATATATATATATATATATATATATATATATATATATATATATATCCTTTGACACCAGTGTCAAATTTGAAATTTGACACCTAGCCGTTAGTCATTAGGTCAAAAAAAATCAATAGTGTCACATGCTTGCAAATCAGAGTCGTTGATCTTTATATATATATATATATATATATATATATATATATATATATATATACACACGTATTATCCTTTGACACCGGTGTCAAATTTTAAATTTGACACCTCATCTGATAGCCGTTAGATCAGAAAAAATCAATGGTGTCACAACTCTCATATGAGGTGTCAAATTTGAAATTTGACACCGGTATCAAATTTGAAATTTGACCTGGTATATATATATATATATATATATATATATGAAAAGTTATATTTAAAAATATTTTGTTTACAAACACTTATAATTACACTATATCCAACCGGTAATACACTCTTAAGTAGAGTATTACTGGTCAGACATAATATAATTTATAAATTTGTAAAAAAAAAATTATATTATGTCTGACCAGTAATACTCTACTTAAGAGTGTATTACCGGTTTCACCAAAAAAAAGTGAGGTATTACCGATTAGATATAATGTAATTATAAGTGTTTGTAAACAAAATATTTTTAAATATTACTTTATATATATATATATATATATATATATATATATATATATATATATATATATATATAATTAAGATATTTTGATATTAGTGTCAAATTTTAAATTTGACACCTCATTTGAGAGACATTAGAACTTGAGAATTAGAGTTTTCTCTAGAAGCATAATATGTTAAGACTCATAGATTAAGATTTTCGTTCCTTTGCTGTAAATTTTTTTCCCCAGTAAATATATCATTTCTTTTTACACAGAAGTTAATATAAAATCACGCGTCCTTCCAAAAAAAGGTTAATTGTTTAAATTGGGGAAGAGTGATTATTTCGTAAGACTGTCGTAATGAATTCCTAACAAATTAAAAATTTATTTCAATCGACTTTTTTGATTTTTAATCAAGGATTAAGAATATTCACTTGTCTTTTTTAAGTGAACTTTTCTGTAGGAGCTAAATATGATTTCATTTAAGTGAACTTTTTTAAGAATAATCACTTGATTTTTGATTCTTAATTGTTTTAAGTGAACTTTGTCGGGGGCGCTGGGTTGAGAATTTTTTTTCATGAGAATCTCGATTTTCAAAAATATGATTTTTACATTCAGTTTACGGTAATATCCGAAAATTAAAAATTCAAAAAAAAACCTAAAAAAATACCGCGTACCAAACTCCTCACGCAAAAAATTGATATTTAGCAATTTTCATTTTCCCCAACTTCAACCGCTTTCTTGACTGAATCAACTAACCGAGTTTAGATGGATATTCAGTATTCAGTCACATTGCAATTAGGGATGTTTTGGTGATGTTTAGATGGATATTATTTAAAGAATTAAATTAACTCAAAAATTTAAGTTATTAAGGGAATATCATAATAATAATTTTATATTATATTTTTGGGAAAACTTCAAAAACTCCCTATAAGTTTTCTCAAAATCACTTAACCCGGGATGATTGCTTAATTTTAAGCTTCCAAACAATTGTTATAATCTGTGTTTAAAACATTCATATATTCGAAACAAGTAGGATATTGTTTTATATATTTTAATTCCTGCAGGGAAAGTTTGGATTTTTTATTGTAAAACCCACAAAGTATGTTGAAAAATTTGAGTACTATCATAGAATTTGGCAAAAAAAACCTATTTCATTAACAAGCCTACTTTTATCAAAATCCATGGGGTCCAATTTTTGATAAAATTGTTTTACAAAAATATGGAAAAATTAAATATATGCAAAAAAAAAATTTGCCCCAAAAACACCATCTATTTAATTGATATATAGTGAAAAACTTATAATATGATTCACATTCTAAAAAAAAATTCACCAACAAATGCTAATATTGACATACAATGAGGCTTCCAAGTTCCAAGTCTTATCTTAATCCCTTTAAATCACCTTGGATTCATAGAATTAGCTATGGTAAATCATAAAGTTTTACAATTGGTACCTTTTAAAAAATCATGTTTGTGATGAAATTATGTTTTTTTTTTTTTTCTATTAAGGGTAATTTTGATACCTTTTAAAAAAATTAACAAAATTTTGGATGGAAAATCAAATTAAGGGGGTAAGTGATAAATTTTTTTAAGTAAAGGGATAAATGATTAAAAATTTCGGGGAAGGGATTAAATGATTTTGAGAAAACTTGTAAGGGAGTTTTTGAAGTTTTCCCTATATTTTTTTAATATTATGATTATATATTACTTTCACTTGGCATTCGAACGGCGCAGACATATCGTAACCTAGTATCCGTCTTTCATATACACCAAACTATAGAACGCATGAAAAAAATATTTACAAATTGACAAGATAAGCATACAATTTACCAAAAAATAAAAAATAAAAAAAGATAAGCATACATATCCACTTATCCTTGCATGCTGCAGTTAATCTGGCCTTGACATTTTCTAGATTCAAATCTTAACATTCCAGTAATTCTGGAAACCAGACACTTTACCCAGTAATTCCAGCTATTGTCACAATCACAAAAACTAAAACCTAAGAAAACAAAATATAAAGCTTCTAAGTAGAAACTCCCCCAAAAATTAGCTCAAAAGATTGAAAAGCCCAAAATCGATATAAATATCACATTAGTCATCCATATAACTAATATGCGACTCCAAATACGATGCCTTGGAATAGTATGTAACATACACACATCTATTTCATATTTAATTTTCATTGTTCCCACTTAGTGATTTTTTCTCACCTTGACCTTGCGACCGCCCTGTACTGGTCCCTTACCTTTGCTATTGATGAAAACCATCTCTTTCTTTTCCACACTTTTTTCTGCTATTTGATTTTCTTTAGTTTTACTTGCATTCTTGTGATCTAAGCAACACTCGTCCTTGTCATATTCCTCTTCCTCCTTTTGCTGGGAATGTGTGAAGCCGTTATAGCCTCCTTCGCTATTCTCCAATGGATTAATTCCATAATGACTTGGTCCAGAAGAAGCATCAGAAGCCATAGAATCATCACTTTCAACTTTTGGATCAGCTTGAGTGCCTTCAAAATCCATGTTATCATCATTCACTTCATCATCATCACAATGTCCAATATCCTCATCTATTGGGGACCCAATATACATGGTCCATCCAGATTCACTGCTGTGACATTCCTCTGGATCTTCTAAGATTATTGGAGGTGGCTCCATCTGAGACCAAGAAGAAGGAGAAACAGTAAGTTAGTGAAACCAAAGCAGATAGAACTGTAAAAGGATTAAATGAACTATATATCTGAAACAAAAAATCACAACTCGTTGAATCGCAACAAGTGAGCGTAAGGAAAGGACAATCTTTATATGCTGCCTTAACCGTGTCGATTTGCAAAGAGACTTTTCTTATATTCAAACCCGTAATGTTCAATCACATAGGAACAATTTAACCGATGCTCCCGTTTTGCTCTCTTTATATATCATCATTTAATTAAAAAGAGAGAACTTTGAAAAGTTTTTGAAAAAAGAGAAAATGTTGATCTAATGGTGATTAAATAGATAGTAAGTTGGTAAAAAAAATTTTGAAAAGAAATTTATGAAATAAGAGAAAAAAGAAAAAGAAAAGAAGAAGAAGCTGTTTTTAGACACCTGAAAATTCTCAACCCTTCATCTATCTGACCCCAAACAGTATTCTATACACAGAAAAGATACAGCCAGATTGCAGTGATCTCAAAGAAACTTAAAAAGTATTAATTAGCACTTTCTTTAATGGAATGGATCAGCCTCACCTCACAACACCACCTGAAAATCTACACTCATTAATGATCTGACTTACCTAGCAGCATCATGCACCTAGAAGCTGTCAATGAAAATGAAACAAAAAGCATAAATATATATATATATATACCACAGTTCCTTGAATTTGAAAGGACATGGGGTTGTTCACTTGGTCATTTAGTTTCGTAAGAGGAGATGCACTCATCATTATTTCTCTGCATCGGTCATTAATAAAAAAGACAGCTTTAAATGCAGAGGCAGATTGCTACAGGCTACAAAACTGGAGAGAATATAAGAGCCATAGTTTAGAAAGGACTCAAGAGGACCTCTTCATTACCTGATTTAGCTTTTGAACCTTTAAATAATTTGTCTCTTCATATGATACAAACAGGCTTTTTTTCCTTCACTTCTGCAAAACAGCACCATATAACTGGAGTTTTATATTCTAGATTAAGCCCAATCTCTGCAGCTCTTGCTAGCTAGCCTCTCTACTTTGCTGGATTCTTGGAAAATTCGTTTTTCCTAAATAGAAATACAAAAGCATATGATAATAAGGATCTTATTTTCGAAAACTTGCCGCATGCAAGTGTTTTTATGATAATATTTATCAAGGAAATTGTTTTGTGGAACAGGTTTCTGAATGACCAGATAGATTGTGATGTATATCTACTACGGATTGCATGGTTGAACAAAGATAGTAAATCATATCTCCTATCATGAGAAACCACGTACCCCACATTTTTTTTGGTCTTCCACAAAGTTGTTTCATGAAAATCTGCCCATTTTTTTTTAGGTAATAGTTTTCCAATGGTGTAGAAGATAAGTATTATTTCCTATACATTCATTGATGTAGCTGGAGTCCATTTTCTGGGGAAGAGATAGAAAAAGTAAAGTGAGATCCATTTTAAATTTATGTGCATAGGAAATAGATTATATTTCATGCGATATAATAATAATTTTTTTTTTTATGGAGGATTATATTCTCCTATGGAGATAAGAGGCTTTCCTGATTGAGGAGCTTAAATTTGGCACTCCCGGGCCATAGGTGATTGGGTGGGGTGAAGGAGAGAGAATAAAAGAGAATTTGAGGAGAGAGAAGAGAAAAAAAAGAAAAAATAAATAAAAAATTCATGTGTCACCTCCTTAATGGAAGGACATGAAAGGGTAGGAGCATATTAAAAATTTCTCTGTTTGAGACATTTTCAAGTGGAATTCACAAAAAAACAAAAACATATTTGATCGCTAAAATTTCGAAGGGTTTATGACAGAAAGTAATCCTTTTTCATGCAACAGCATAAAAGCATTACCCCCTTTAATAATAGAAGAACTAACCCCTGTTCTGTTTACTGAAAATCCTGTGGACCCACTAAATAAAAAAACGGGTGGCACGATTTTTTATGATATTTATTGGACGAGTTATTTTTTACCTTCAACAAGAAAAAAACATACCCATTTTTTATTTATTATTCTATTTTTAAATGGGTTTATCATCTATCATGTAATATGATCAGAAAATTTTTCCTATACGCACAACATTTTGTGGGGCCCGCAACAAAAAAAAAATTTCGGCACGCAAAATGAATCTCTATAACATAACACAATCACTTTACCTACACATAACTCTTATAAAACACTTTTTATATTTATAAATTGAAATTTTTTTTGGTGGTGAAAAAAAAAAAAAGTGAGGCGGCAGATAACTTTTATCACGTTCTTAATTAATGAAATGACATTTTTGACATTTGAAACGACTTCTTTTGCTACATCGATATCGACAATACACATGGTTAATGCATGAAACAGTGTTCAGCAAAACTTTTTTTTTAATGTAATTCACATAATTCTTCTTATAATTATTTATTTATCCTTTTTTAAATCTTTATTTGTCAATATCAATAATGGTGTATATTATTAATGTTGTATTTGTCAATATCAATAATGATGTACAAGTAATATTTTCTTAATGCATTGCTCTATGATTCCATGACTATGGCATAGCACACATGGTAGAAGCTTCGGGGAAGGTTTTCAGTTTGAAAATTTGTTCATGTGCCAATGATAGTATGCTTCGCACAGAAAACTCGTCATGCAGTCTAACATTTTTTGGTGCTAAATTAAAACGGCTTTACCAAGTCACGATAGATGATCAAAAGAGAGGTAAGCACCAAAAGAGGACTTGCATAATTCTGCAGGTATAATATTGACTACTCTGAAGAGGTTGGGACCCTTCGGGCATGCAGGACCAAAACGAATTAATAGAGTCTCAAAGCCAGAAGGTTTGGGCATGCCATGGTCCATTTTTTTTAAGCAACAGTTTGGCACTTTGGCTGTTCCCCACTTTAAAATCATCCCCATGACTTAATGATAGGGAATTACCCGACAGGGTAAGGCCCATCCATTGTTCTTGTTGTTTGTCTTTCCGAGGGTTCCATGTAAGTAATGAAGATATGGTTCTTTTGCATCAAGACAATGTTTTCAAAGGTGGAGATATGGTTCTCTTTTAAACTGTGAGAACTTCTATGAAGTGAAACTAACATGTTTCATGTTAAGATAATATTATTTTAAAATGTTTCTCTTTTCTCTCTCGGTATTCAATATGGTATCAGAGCCTCGCCGTCTCCCCATTCTTCAAGTCCAATGAGTTCTCGTGTGAGGGAGCATGTTGAGATATATAGTCCCATATTGGTTGTATGAGCAACTAACGTGATCTTTATAAGGCATTGAATACTCCCACCATTTGAATTAACTTTTAAGGTGGTGTATCCCAATATTCTTTATATTACATTTGTATGAAGCTGATAACTTGATTAGTCAATATATATCATTGATCAATTTTTGATAGGTGCAACATTTGGGCTTAACTTTTCATATCATTTAATGATCTCCTGTTTTAAACATGAGTTTTTGATTCTAAACAAATTTTTGAAAAAACTGTATAACTCTTAACTATGAAATTATTTTTTTTAAGGTAAAAAAAAAATTACAGACATGATCTAATAAAAACGAGCTATTGCATTAGCAATCGCTCATTATCCTATTTCAAAAAAAGAAGAAAGACAGAAAGAAAGAAATCGTACATTATCCTGTTACTTAATAAACTGATGAGAGTATCCAATTCATCAAAAGATGATTCTCTAATTACCTTTTGTTGTGGTTACATCACATCTGATTTACTATTATTGTTTCATTACACGTTAACATGAATGCTTTTGACCTTTCACGGGAGAGGTGGGGTTAAGCTAGCTGTGGCAGACCGAAAATTGAGCTAGCTAGGGAAAATATTTACGGAACTATGTCGGTATATATTTTTTATTAAATATAAAGAAAAAAATACATTTATATTATTTTTCTTTTTATAGTTATTTTATTTTATATTCATTTTTTATTTTTATAAAATAATACATTTGTAATTTTCTTATTCTTAACTAAGGGGTGCTCAAATTGGATGTAACCTTCAAATAAATAAACATTGTACTTAACACGTAGGCAATATATGTCTATGCCACTTGGCGAACATGATGCAAAATAGCTACTGTATAAACATGAGTGAACAAAAAGAAGCACCTAAGAGACAGCTAAGCAAAAAGCATAACCTAATCCAAAGTTATTCGTCACCAAGCTGACGATATGGACATAACAAAAGAGAAGGGGGTGATCTTGGGTATTATTCCCTTTGGCGTGTACTGCCACTTTACAAGCAACTGGCGTTCCACGCGTATTTGAAAATGCAAGCCCTGTGGGCACGCTTATACAGGAAATGTTGTTCATGTGAAAATGACAAAAATGTGAATTAAATTAAGAAATAAGTATTTCTCATATTATTATATAATTTTTTTTATAATTATTGGAGATAAAATTATATTCAGTGAATTCAAAATAACATCAGTTTCGGATCATAAGATTAAAATTTTTTAATGATAAAGACTGATATAACCCTGCAATATATTAGAATTATAAAAATACTTTGATTTCTGTGTTAAAACGATGTCGTTTTGGGCTCACCGGAGATAACTTATAGAGTAAAAGATTTCTCCCGTCAATGGAGATAAGTTGTCTCCGGTGAGTCCAAAACGACATCATTTTGGCACGAAAATCAAGATATTTTTATAATTCTAATATATTGCAGCATTATATTAGTCTTTATCATTATAGTTTTTTAGTCGTATAACTCTAAAACGACGTTGTTTTGAACTCATTAGAGATAATTTCATCTCTAATGACTAGAGATACATATATGTAAGTATATGATGTCTATATGAGCCGATGTATAAAGAAAAAAAAGAAGCTCTACACACTTTTATATATGGGTTTTATATTTCTCATTTAACATGAGAATTCAAACTTTCCTACACACCCTTCAATTTTTGTGCTGACATAAGTCCTATATCTAATTTTTTCTAACACATAGGTCCCTCATGCTTTTTATCTCTACAACATGAGATTTCAATTCTCATTTAACATGAGAAATATAAAACCCTTTATATATATCTAAAAAAATAAAATTATCTCCAATAACAAAAACATTAATCACTTGAACTAAAATAGAATTTGAGCTGAGTGAAAAGTATAGCTAAAAAGGATTTGCCGCGCTTTAAAAAATAGGAAATGGCGCGGCCTGTAAAAGAGGTGAGATGGACTATATGTATTTCAGCCCAACTTTACATGCCCGATTATTTATCAGCTGAGGCAGGTAAACATGCACGTTGATTTTTTGGTATAGGTTTGATCTCTTTCTCCTTTTTTTTCTTGTTTAATTTTTTTTTTCTGCCTCAAGCTAAAGCCGAATTAGGCTTGATGATAGCCCTATGGAGGTGGACCTATTTTTCAAGTTAGTTCATTGCTTTGGATCATTCAGTATAGCATATGTAGAATCGATATTAACACGGGACACATGACACGATACGACACGACACTCCAACATGTTAATTATAAAAAGTATTAGATTTCGACACGTTAGGACACATTTTGATATTAAATAATATTTTTAATTTAGGTAGTGTATATTATATTTAATATTCAAAAATTTAACAAAAAAAAATAAAACTAAACTTAAAATATTCATCAATTCTGCAAAGAAACATAAGATATTCCAAATATTTATATTAAACTCAATAAAATGGTACTCGTAATATAATGAATATAATAGTTGGAACTAAAAATTCAACGCACCGCAACCTTTAAACTTTTTTTTTTTGAATTTCTGTAACGCGTGTTGAAGTTTCGGGGAGTGTCCGAGAGTGTCAGAAGGTGTCGAACACGACACGTCAGGGTTTTTGAAGTGTCGGTGCTTCATAGACTATAGCTGACCAAGGAGTGGGTTGGATCCATACATTATTAGTCAAGCGTTTAGCTCCATAAAGTTAGGGTTATCGACCGGTCATAGTCCAATGTTATGGGTTGGCCTTTAGAGACCCAATTGAGATGTCACTCCGCATAGCACATCATAGTGCATGAAAGCGGTGCATCCCCTCACAACGTCGTAGTGGGTAAACAGTTATGATTTTTCTCGTTTTAATTATTAGAGAATATTTTCTAACCTATGTATATCTCTCTTCACTCATTGAAGAAGTATCTTGCATTTAATACTTTATGAGTTATTACTACGCTAAAATACATATAAGAACCTGTATCGTTAAATTAGGAAATTAAATTAATTAAATACGAAATTAGGAAATAATTACATAATTGACCCTAATAATTATGAGAAGACTTAAATAATTGTAGTAAGTGGTTAATAATATCGAAAGTCGCTTTTCTGACAAAAAGTGCAGATACCGGTTCTGCTCCACGGTATAAGTGCGTACCAATGAAGTATCCCGTAAAATTATAATAAGTGCATGAATATTCCTAAAATAATATATAGGACTAGTAGGTCAAGTTTCAAGCCGAAATAATGAGAACTGGTGTCAGAACTGATACCGGCTACGTAAAAGTGCATATCGGCAAAGTGCTGCGATAAATAAAATAAAAATATGACAAATCCTATAAAAATGGCTAGGTTCAGATTCCAAAGTTTTGAATTAAAATGCTAAGCGTAGCTATTAGTGCTAATACAATGTGTTTAAAATTAAACGGGCTATAAATACACCCTTGCACACAACCCTTGGCTGATACTCAGCCATTTCTACGTGGGTTGTTACCTGTGGCTGCTACAATTGTCTTTCTCCACCATTTCTTGACCTTCCAAGTAGCTTTTCTTCATACTTTCTTCACCAAAACTTCATAACCAAGTGTGATCAAGCATTGTGAGGAGGAAAATGAAGTCTTAAGGGTGTGAGTAGGCTGTGTTTTCTGAGTTCGGAGACTGACTTCACTGGTTGTGGGGAAGGAGCCATTGTTCCTTGCTTGTGTGGCTTCAAGAAGCCACCTTTGGAAAGAAAAGACCTTGCTCGAGTGCCATTTTCGTGTACCCTAGTAGTCAGCACCATGGAGTTGACTTGAGAGCTCCAAGAGCCACCTTGTTTCTGTTTTGAAGCCTTGGATAAGTTTCACCACCTTTGATCATGAGTTTTAATGGTTAAACGTGGAGTCTTGGCATGCTTAATGAGTTGTTTAAGTGGCTATCATGATCACTGACATAAAGGGATTTAAGTATGCATCCCTTAACGTATATAAGTGTTAAAAGTGGATCCTTTTTGTGATATCTTCGCGAAGTGCAAAAACTATATTTTGTCGCGAAATATCTTGATATTGATATCCAAATATGGATATCCGGATATGGCCCCGATGTAACACCCCGTGTATACCCGATTTGTTATCATGTCATCGTATTAAGCAACGCTTAATTAACATGCGGAATAACTTTTTCTTTCATTCAATTATGACATCATTATCATTAACCGAGTTGATTACTTAATTCATTTTCAAAAGATTTCCTGTATGTAATTGCAAATAAACAACTGACTGAAATACCTCATAATATATATAGTGTGTCTCGTGTCATGGAACTACAACACGTAGACCAGACATAATCCTGATAGTTTATACATCACTAAGCTAAAAACATAACATAAAAAATGGGGCATGGACAATCCCCATGCTCACCAAATAAGGCAACAAAGCCCAACAGAGTCTCACATCAAATAACATGATAATAAATATAAAGCATGTCAACATCCAAGCATATCATCATAAACAGCATATATCTCGACTCAGCTCCGGCCTCCTGCCGCTCGAGGTATCAACCCCCGAGTTACCTGAACCTGAAAATGTGCCCCAAACGTGGGGTGAGATCTCTAAACAGAAATCTCAGTAAGGCAAGGGGTCCTCAAGGATTTCTCCACCCCAAGCTCTCTTACATGTGCAATATAAGTTCAAAAGCAGTTTAATAATATAAGTTCCAAAATCTGTGCAACGCAACATATAATCATGTCATGTGTGTCAACTATTCTAGTGGCCAGAGAAATGCAGCATTTACATACGTCTATTACCTACAATAAGTGCAAGACGCCACTTGCACTCCACCCACAGAATCACCATCTTCTATGACGCCACATACTCAGGCTTACCGTCTAGGTGGAAAAACACATGCATATCATAAGGCATTCACATTTAACAGCTCAACAACATTTCAAATATCAATACATGAAAACACACCATGCATATAAACCATCCCCCCATGGGGCATGATGAACCAACAATGGCTAAACCGAGGACACAAAAGCTTACCTCTAAGCAATCAATCCAATCTAAGGTCCACACTAGCTCAAAGTCCACACACAGCATAATCACAATCTGTTTGGACCAATAATCATATCAATATTTATAATCTAAGAGTTCATGACAATACAATAACGTTTTCCTTTTACGTTTCATGCCATTAGGCTTCTCAAAAAGCCCTAAGCCCTTAATCACTTTGATTCTGACTTAGTTAATTATAACAAAGGTTTTACTTAATCAATCTAGGGTCCACAAACCCGAAACACGGTTCTGTATGCACAGAACAGTCGCTGTCTCGAAATTCCCAGAAAACCCGGATATATATCGGGGACATATCCGGATATCACAAGACCCCATATCTGGATATCAATTTCTGGATATTTCATGACAGAGTGCAGATTCTGCATTTCACGAAGATACCCATACAAGACTCCATCTTTAACCCATCTTAACGTCCAAGCATGCATTTTTATACACATTTAGGTTCATGTTTATGTTGGTTACCTATTCAACTCATTAACATGCAAAGACTCAACCTTTAGACAAGGAAAACTCATGATCAAGGTAAGAAATACACCCAAGGCTTCAAAACAAAAGCAAGGAGTCTCTTAAAGCTCTCAAGTCAGCTCCATGGTGCTGACAAATAGGGTGCACGAAAATGGCACACAAGACTTGGTCTTTCTTCACAAAGGTTAGCACTTGGAGCTTCGAAAACCTAAACAAAGGCTCCAACACCACAACCCAAGAAATCAGCCCCACACTCACACAAGACAGCCCACCAACACTCAGAAATGGTGCTCCTTTCTCACTCACAATGGTGGTTCACACTCACCCAAGGTGTCTTGATGAAGGAAATGGAAGGAAAAATGATCACTTTGCATACAAAATGAGGAGGAGAAGGTGACAAGTTGGAGAGCACCACTATCAGCAATAGAGGCACAAAGGAGGCATGTAGGAAACTGATAGGATCAGTCTAGGTTAATGTGCCATGCCTATTTATAGGTGGTTTAAAGTTAAATACACTGTATTAGCACTAATAGCTACGCTTAGCATTTTAATCACAAACTTAGGATTCCGAACCTAGCCGTCTTTCTAAGATTTATCATATTTTTATTTTATTTTTCGCAGCACTTTGCCGGTACGCGCTTTTACATAGCCGGTATCAGTTTTGACACCAGTTCTTATTATTTCGGCTTGAAACCTGACATACTAGTCCTATTTATGATTCTAGGAATATTCACGCACTTATTATAATTTTCCGGGATACTTCATCGGTACACACTTATACCGTGCAGCACAACCGGTATCTGCACTTTTCGTCAGAAAAGCAACTTTCAGCATTATTAATTACTTACTATAATTATTTAAGACTTCTCATAATTATTAGGGTCAATTATGTAATTATTTCATAATTTCACATTTAATCAATTTAATTTCCTAATTTATCGGTGCAGGTTCTTACATTCACCCTACCTTTTTAGGATTTTATTTGCAAAATCAGAAACATACCTGTCCCGAAATTCGGGGTATTGCTGGAGAAACTCGTCCCCTAGCTCCCAAGTACACTCCTCATGAGTTCTTCCCCTCCATTCCACTTTGACCATTGAAATGATCCTGCTCCTCAGCTTTTTCTCGCCATGATCGAGAATCTTGAGTGGTCCGACGGGAGTCTTTAGGTTCTCCCGAACCTCCTCATCATCAGGCTGCACCACATGCGAAGGATCCGCAACATACTTTCAAAGCTGAGACACGTGAAACACATTGTGGATGTTGGCCAAGTTCGAAGGTAAGGCAAGTCGTTATGCAACAAGTCCTACTCTACCAAGTATCTGGTATGGCCCAATAAATCGCGGGCTAAGCTTCCTCACTCCGAGGGTCCGACCAACACCGGTGACAGGTGAAAGTCTCACAAACATGTGCTCACCCTCATTGAATTCCAGTGGACGATGCTTTACATCATAGTAGCTCTTATGGCGATTCTGCGCCTGCTTCAGCTTCTCTCTGATCATCTGGATCTGCTGGGTGGTATCTTGGACAAAGTCCAAGCCAAATAACTCCTTGTCTCCAACCTCAGACCAACAGGTAGGAGTCCGAAACCTCCTATCATACAGTGCCTCGTAGGGTGCCATGCCCAGGCTAGCATGGAAACTGTTGTTGTACGAAAATTCAACCAATGGCAGGTACCTATCTGATGTGCCGCTGGCAGATGTAGTTTTCTAAGTTGAAATTGATAAGAGTTGAGTCATAAAAGAGCAATTTAAATATATATTTGCTAATTATATTGATTCTTTCCATGGCAATGATATTTCTCACCTATTGGTTGTGTTTATACAGGTAAAAGAAGTGAAAATTACAAAATTGTAAAAAGCCTGTTGACGCGATTCCACACAAGTGAAGCACAGTACAAATTCCAGCAACATGGTGCGAGTTGGCGCCACCATGGCGCAGATCCGCACCATTTTACGAAGTTTGGAGCGGTGTCTTGGAAGTGGCGCGAGTTGGAACCACACCGGCGCCAACCCGCGCCGGTTAGCGTGAATTCCAGTAGCGATTTTTGCAAATGTCCAGAGGCACGGCGCCAACTTGCACCGTTTTGCGGGAAAAATACACCGTGTTGTCCGAGGGTATTTTTGGAAGAAAGAAAAGAGACGTATAAATAGGATGCCTTTTACAGAATTAGGGATCATTCCATTCCATTCAGAAGAGAGCCGACGGTGGTGCTCAAAGCATATGGATGTTCCCTCTATTATCATGCATCTCAAAGAGTTGTATGATATTAAAGGCAGACATGAGAGGTATGAGGCATCTAGAGAATTGTTCTCTTGTAGGATGTTCGAGAGCATCTCTGTGGGCGGTCATGTTCTTAAGATGATCGGACTTATTGAGAAGCTAGGAAATCTAGGCTTCATCATGGATGCCGAGCTAAGTAATGACTTAGTCCTCACCTCACTTCCACCTTCCTTCAGTCAATTCATAATAAATTAAAACATGCATGGGATGCAAGTGAGCTTGCCTGAATTGTTAAGTATGTCAACAACTGCTGAAGTGTCTATCAAGAAGGATAGGACACATGCTCTTCTGATTGGTGGGCCTAGCAAGACATAATCAAGTCTATGTGGCATGGACAAACCCCATGCTCACCAAATAAGGCCATAAATTCCCAACAACAGTCTCAACTCAAATATCATAAGAATAACAGAAAACATAAACAGCAGCCAATATCCAGTCATGTCAGCATGTACAACAATATCTAACTCAACTCTGGCCTCCTGCCACCCGAGGTCTCAACCCCAGGGTTACCTGATCTTGGAATAAGCGTCCCCAAACGTGAGGTGAGATCTCTAAACAAGAAATCTCAGTAAAACAAGGGGTCCTCAAAGATCTTCCACCCCAAGCTCACTTACATGTGCAATATAAGTTCTAAAAGTAGTAATTTCCATTATAAGTTCCAAAAGTATGCAGTGCAACAGATACCCATGCCATATAAGTTATCACTATTCTACTGGCCAGAGAAAATGCAGGAATACGTCTATTACCCACATAGTAGTACAAGGAAAAATGCTTGCACCTCACCCACATCCTCACCATGTTGTATGCGCCACATACTCAGGCTTACCGTATAGGTGGACTCACATGCATATCATAAAAGCACATTGCATATAAAAGCTCAACAGCATTTCCAAAACATCAAAAAGCATGTAACACAGCATGCATAAATCACATCCCCATGGGACATGGTGGAACCACAACATGGCTAAACCGAGGACACGAAAGCTTACATTGCAAGCAATCAATCCAAGCCAAGAGCCCAACCACTCTCAAAGTCTAAACACAACAGTATCACAATCTGTTATGGACCAATAACATATCATTAACCAAAGCTCATACGTATAAGCATAAAGACTACGTTTTCCTTTTACGGTTTATGTCTTAAGGCTTCCTACAAAGCCATAAGCCCTTAACCCCTTAGTTTCTGACTTAGATAATTAATTACAGAAGTCCAACTTCATCAAACTAGGGTCCACAAACCCATAATCAAATCTGTATGAACAATACCTTACTGTTCATTGAAAACCCAGAATATCCGGATATTTGTCGGGGGCATATCTGGATATCAATATCCGGATATCTCACTGGCAATATCCGGATATCCAGAACCCTATATCCGGATATCAATATCCGGATACCATATCCGGATATTTCGCAACAGAACCCAAATTCTGCATTTCGCGAAAATCCAAAACAAAGGTCCAACTTTTAACACTTTAACACGTTAAAGCATGCATCTTTAAGTCCATTTATGCTATCTAACCCATTGGTTACTAGTTTATCTTGTTAAACATGACAAGACTCCAAATTTAACTCATTAAACTCATGATCAAAGGTTAGTAACACTTACCCAAGCTTAAAACTCAGCAAGAAGGCCCTTGGAGCTCACCAAATAGCTCCAAAAATCTGCCTTAACAAGGTGCATGAAAATAGCACCACAAATGTTGGTTCTTTCTCACCAAAGGTCACCACTTGGACCTCAAAATGCCATGATCATGGCTTACCAACACCCAAACAACCAAGGCAGCAACTAACCTCCCTCACACTGACCCTCTAACTCAGAAATGGCTACCTCTCACCATCACAATATTGCTCACATGTGTTTACAAGGAGAAAGTATGAAGAAATCAAAGAAAAGAAGTGGCTTGGAGGTTTTCTCATGCAAAGGTGACCAAGGAAGAGAGAGTGGCATCAGCTCTTCAAAAACCAATGTAGGAGGCACCAAAATTCCGACCTAGAAGTGTGAGCCAAGCCTTTAAATAGGCCACTTAAGCCTTTACGCGCAGTATTAGCATTAACAGCTACGCAAAAAATTTTAATCCCAAACTTTGGAATCTTAACCTACTCATTTTTCTAAGATTTTCCATATTTTTATTTTATTTTTTGGAGCACCTTTCCGGTACACATTTTTTCATAGCCAGTATCAGTGCTGACATTAGTTCTCATTATTTTGACTTGAAACTCATTTTACAAGTCCTACATATTATTCTAGTAGTTATCATGTACTTATTATAATTTTCCGGGATACTTCATCGGTACGCATTTATACCGGGTAGCAGAACCAGTATCTGCGCTTTTCACCCGAAAAGCGACTTTCAGCATTATTACCCACTTACTATAATTATTAGAGCCTCATAATAATTATTAGGATCAATTATAGAATTATTTCCTAATTATCACATTTTATTAATTAATCACCTTAATTAACGGTGCAGGTTCTTACATAGACAAGTTCTCAGAGACCATTATACCCACTCAAAAAAGGATATTTTCTTCTTGTGTGGTCAACAGCTGGTGTGAGTAGACCATTGCATTTCTTCTTGCAGACCATTATACGTTGTCTTCCTTGTGTGGACTACTTATTGGGTACATGTAAATTGGAAATGGTTCTATTATGAAAGATATAAAATTTGATTTTTCATTACTGTGATGTAATCTCATACCCTTTCTTCGTATGTATTCTCAGATGTAATCTCACGTTCTTCAATTGATGCAATGCCCACTATTAAGATCACGAAGGCCCATCTTCGCTCTGTCCGGTTTGCAAAGAAAAATTTGAATTGGGATCTAAGGCCAGGGAGATGCCATGTAACCATATTTATCACTCAGACTGTATTGTTCCTTGGTTGGTTCAGCATAACTCATGTCCTGTTTGTCGTGTTGAGCTGCCTCCTCAAGGACATGCTAGTTCTCGTGGCAATCGAAGTTGGAGAAGAAAGAATGCCAATGGCACTAGTGACAATGATATCTCCAGGGGTATGGAGAATAGCTAGCCGAACCAAGGAAGGAGAAATCCGCTATCATTTTTGTGGCCAATAAAGGGTTATTTTTTATTTTTTTGTGTGGAGATATAAAGGGTTATTTCTAAAAGGGTTATTTTGTAATTTCACTAAATTTACCCATTAATATTTTGTCTTCAACCAAACACACATTCAGTTATTTTACTCAATTTTCCCAGTAAAATTTTGTCCAAGCAAACAACATTTTTTAAACTTTCTTATATATATCACTTTCCAACCATTTCCCTATCAATTATATTTTCCTAGTATTCAAAAAATTTATAAGCAACCAAACACCCCTTAAATTCAGCCACGTACAAGCCAAGGAAAGAAAGGATGCGCACCATCCATGAAAAAAGAAGACAATCAGAAATTCAACAAAATTAACTTGATGAATAGTTTATTAAAACCTTATTCTTCTTTTTTAATACAATTTACTAAAACCTTCTAAATTAATATGATTGGTCCATTTATATACATATATATTCAACAGAATAGGCTTTAAGAAAAAAAAAAAGTCAAACACAATCAAACAAACCCTTTAATCATGCGTTTCGTTTTTATGAAACTTGTTAGGAGAGCTAATTTCTCTCTCTTCTCCAACTCTTGTATCCAGTGTTGAGAAAACCGGCCCGGCCGGTCGAACCGGTTAACCCGGAAACCGGCCCATCAACCGGTCCGATTCTTGCAACGGACCGGATATGTTATCGACCTGGTATTGACCCGGTGAACCGGTCGTGAACCGCGGTTCAACCGGTTTTGGACAAAATAATTCCAAAGTTGCAGCTGATGGGATTCAAACTCAAGTCATTGAGTATGTCCAATAACACCTTACCACTAAGCTGAGTTTGTTTGTTGGTTAATATACACCATTTAATATATATATATATATAAAATATAAATTTATATACATATCCGATTCATGCGGTTGAACCAGTGACCCGGTACCCCGACCGGGTCGATCACCGGTCCGGGTTTAATAACATTGCTTGTATCTCGCGCTGTTGTTATCCTCTACGGACGCAACTAACTACCAAAAAAAAAAAAAAAATAGAAACCCTAAAGGATAAGGTCTTGCTCATGTAACACCCATATAAATCGGACAGGCCAGGGCCACAATGGAGAAGAGGCCCAACCCAACTTCAAGTACTTGCCACACCTTTCACTCCGCTTTAGGTACCAAGCTGACGTTGAGATCAAGATTGCAATCTACTTGGTTTTCTTTTCTTTTGCCAAGTAAAAGTTCCCTTTGTTTTTCAAAGATTCGAAAGTAACAAGGCGAGGATGCCCACCTCCTAAAGAAACAGTAACCATGTGATCATCTCTCGACCACACAGCCAGAACATTTTTTTTGGCCTTTTGCTTTTTAGGTTCGCTCTCTCTGCCTTCCTTGATTACTTTAGGTTACTATTTCCTTACAGGCAAATACGGAAGATGGACTATATATGTTGATGGCTATCTGGGTGCGACGCATGTTGAGTAAATACATACATGCACCCTTTCCTGACTCATCTAATTATATTTTTGTCTTCTAGAAACATGTGAGAATGGCCCCACAATTATAGTGTGACTAGGTTGAAGTATCGCTCAGCAACGTTGTTGTAACATGCCCGGCCTATCTGTGCTAAGAAAGTACATAAGAGAAAGTAGGGGACGGTGAGGCTCTGATACTATGAAAAGAACCTTGGATACACCATCCCAAAAGCTAGCTCGAAGGGTGAGACTGACTAAAGCCTTGCACATGCAACTAATGTGGACTATATATATCAACAATTATGGCTGAACTTCATTCTGCAAAAAATATAACTAACAGCCTTAACGGAGTGTTTGACTTAGTGAATGAGAACTTTAGTAGTTTCACACTGAAATTTGTTCATTACAAAAGTATTAAATAAATGGACTAAAGCGAAGCTGACTCTTTTTGTCTCTTGATTCCGACACAATAGAGTGTTAGTTTTAATGATGACTTCATGTTTGGGCATTTGGTAGATGAATAGTATGGTTCATCCATGCATCAAGTTTCGATCTCTAGCTACCTGCTGGGTGAGGATGATCAGCAGCAACGTTTAAGATTATTTGAAGAAATCAATGGCAGAGACACAGTTGTGCCTACTCAATCAGTTGAAAAAAGCAATAGCTGCAACAGCAGAATATATTCTTCAATATGGAGCATAAACCCTTAAGTGTCGCTTTCACTAACCATGCCTCGAGTCGCTTGCCACACAATTATGCATATTATTTTTATTTTGCTTTGTTGGGTATCGTCTAGGCTCATTTTCGAAGATACATAGATCCAAAGGAGGAAAGGAGCCCTCTCAAAAAATTCTTAGCTAAACATTGCCTACCATGCATTTTTAATATTCCCCATAACTTTATACGTGTTAGTTATTAATTTGAGAATATGAAATCTTTTTTTTTTTTTTTGAAATAGTTGCATACGCATGCTATATTCACTACTAGAAAAATGTGATCACGAAGGTTCCAAGAGATAACTTCTCATATAATAAATATTGGGGTTAGAAGAGATAACTTTACATAGAATAAATTCATGCTATATTTTCCTATTTAAAAATAAAAAAATAAATCTGAACAAGTGCGGGTTGTTGCTGGAGATAGCTTTTCATATAATAAATAACAAACTACTATCTTGAAGGTTGCGATTTTATTTGACATTCACTATGCATTAAATTAAAGAACTTGTTATTTTTTCTCAATTAGTGTCCTCGAATACTCAATTTTGTTTTCTTTGGTTCCTTAAGAGCTGGCGCCGGGGATGAACTGCTACCACATCTATTTTTCTCTCCACCAGTTATTATGCCAATAAATTACTGATACATCATTAATTTTTATAGTAAATTAATTATTAGTTATCATAATTTATAATTTGACTTAAATATATTGGCCATGTGCATCAAATTTGAGTTCGCAGGATTATACAAGAATTTTTTTAAGATGATGTAAAACTTTTGTATTTATCTCTCTTCACTAATATTAACAAATTATAGTTGAACCTTGTATAGATAAACACAAATATTTGACTTGACTCTTATGTTAATTTTTAATTTTAGAAGACCCGAGACTCCCATTTTTTGTTACCTTTCCTATATCATTTTCTCTTCCTATATTTTTTTTTTAAACAATAACAAAACACACAAAAACACACGCAACTATCACAATTTAGCGTACCCACACCCCTCATGTCTTTTAACGGAAACGGAGAACATTCACTCATATGGATTGGATGATATACAAGTCCAACCCATGGAGGAAAGCAGTGAATAATGTTGAGATATATAGTCCCACATTGGTTGTATGAGCAACTAATGTGGAGTTTATATCTCAACAAATAACTAATCAATAGGTCACTCCATTGGCTACTCTATAAGTATGAGTGATTGTAATTATCTAATTCCAAGGGAAGCTAAGAAAGGTTCTAACATGATGCACCAACGGAGGACTCAATGGATATTTCAACCATGCACTCCTTCAAGATAAGCTTTGCGGCCAATATTAGGGAATCCCCTTCATGCCAAAGCTGTCTAAACCCATGCTTCGTCTAAGCCAATAAACGCCCCCCAAAACTCTGCATTAAGGAAATGCATCCTAGCTAAATTTTTGGAGAATCCAAATAGCTATTTTCCGGTCACATGTCTGGTAACTCCTCCGCATCCTCATCTGTTCTTATTCCCAACGCAGGAGGCATCTACATTGACAAAAACAGAATACTCTTTCTCTTCGTGGGCATAAAACTTCATTTAGTTAATTTTTTAGTTGAGTAGAGAAGATGTAAATGGAAAATAATACATGAGACAAGGAAAGAAAATCGAAAATTTGAATACTAATAATACACCAAAACTCATCAGCCAAACAATTAAAAATGGAAAAAAGTTATATTTGGATACCAATTTGCTCACTGTTGGGTGGTTTGCTAATGGTGGAAAAATTTGAGTTCTAATGGGGGACGTTCCTCTATTCTAAAAAGAACACAGATTCGTTCATTTACTTCCAACCTAAGTACGCAAGTGCAGGTATCAAGTAATAATGGGTGTATTAAGACCCAGATTATCATTCCCACGAGGATAGAACTCTCGATATTGTCTTATATTGTTTTATAAAGAATGAAAATGAGAAGAAAAGTTAGTGAATGAACTATCTGATTAGACGTTCCTTACTGTCTTGACAACGTTCCTCAGGAACAGTAAGTTCAATCTGGTGACAAATAATTGCTCGCTGTGTTATATATGTGATCCTTGCTGTTTAGAAGAAGGTGAGATAATATTCATTGGAGTTTGATGGTTACAAGATTAAATTAAGTAAAAATATTTAAACAGAAATAACTATAATTAAGAGACAACAAGATGGATGGTTTTAAAACAGTTTAATAGAAAGAACGGATTTACTGCTCCATTCTTAAATAGTTATTTTCTCTGCTCAAGACCTAGCACTTTTTGGCTTTGTCCTAGTTTCTTATCTTCCAACTCTGATTCCTCAGCTCATCGACTAGATGGCTCACAAGTTTCCATATTCCTATGGCTCCCTTGACTCCAATAGGTACTCAGTACAGAACCTTAAAATGGACGAGTTGACCCCTTATTCCTAAGGTGACCAGTAGTGTTTTTGCCATGACACTACCTTCCCCCAATAGCTAAGCAGTATGAAATCCCATCCTTATGAAAGTTCCTCTCTCAGTATGTGTTCAATTTCCATTGATACACAATGAATATAGCTTACTTAGCCAAAGAAAGACAAAAAGCTTCAGTCAAGAGTTTCGAAAATAATTCTTTAAGGATTTTGCAGCTTATCCGTTCCACAGATAGTTCAGCTCATGGCTGATATTTTAAACATAAATATTCCAAACTGAAATCCCATAGACCCGAGATTCAGATTAGAGATAACGAATGGAATGAGAAGAAGAAACACTTATATTAAATTGACATACAGTTTACAACGAAGAATAAAAAATGGAGAGGATGGTTTGATGCTCGTGAGGAGTCTTAGAGGAAGATAAAGAAAAGAGAAGAGGAGCTGTCACTTAGCTATAGTTACAACTTATATAAAACTACACTACTAACTACTACTAGGTGATCTCTTCCTTTAGGACTTCAATCCCTCCAGAATTCGATGATGTTTTTGTGTCTAGGATGTCCTTTTATAGGTAGAAGAGGAGTGACAATCTTGTAAATCATTGGGAGTTGGTTCTTTGAGTGACGGGATGGGGCAGTGGCACAGTGTGTAGAAGCTTTGCAAGTTGCATTGATGGGACAATATTTGTTGATGATTAGCCATTTCTGCAGTCCCCCATGCTGTGTTTCTTTTCTGGCCAATGAGAACACTTGATTCTCTGCTCTTCACGTCTCCTGGTGCTTAAGTGGTGCACCGCCTCTACTTTTAGAAGACTTTGTATCCATGTTTCCTGGAAAATGTACAGAGGCATTAAATGAGTGGAGCAGGTGCATTAAATGCTTCTCAATCTGTTCCCCTTTTAATATATTTTAAGGAATATGTCACCATACATTTCCCCACTGTGTTTTTGTCACAACTGTGTAAAACAAGTGATTTTTATGCTGAAGTTACTTATCAGATGAGGGAACGTCTGGTATTTTTCATCAAAATGGGCTTAGATGGGAACGAATTTACTTCCCATCAAACACCCCAAAACTAAACTATCGGTTGTCCTCAAACAACTCAGAAATATTGTATTGGGCTGCCCAATTTCAAAGAATAGCTCAGCAGACAGAAACTATGCATTGCTACTTTCAATTGATTAACAAGACTTAAAATATCATAGGTTGTCATGTATTGAGAATGAAAGATTACAACTCATAAATATTTAGAAGAAGCTAAAGAAAACTATGCTACAATATTGAATGATAAATGCTACAATATTGAACGAAAAAATTGCATCCTAAACACACCTTCTATGGGATGAAAACTAAAAAATTCATCCCTAACTCAGTGAATTGACTTGAGCTCCAGATTAAGGAAGCGCTATGGTATGAAAATTTAAAATTCTTTTATTTTTTTTGCAATATTGTATGTCACATAATTTGCAAGATACCCACGTCAAAATTGAAGATCGCCTACAAAACAAGCACTCGGAGACATCTTGCGCAAAGAAAATGAACTTGGGGTAGAACCCCATAGAAAAATAGAAAATTGTACGCTAATCTAGGGCCTGAACCCTAGATTAGTACGTAAGGCGTGAACTTTAGGCATCGAAATATGAAGAATTGAATGCTAATCTAGGGCTTGAACCCTAGATTAGTACCTAAGGCATGAACCTTTGGAACCCAAGAATTAAGAATTGAACTCTACCCTAAGGCATGAACCTTAAGACGAAGAAATGCACTCAAGAACTTGAACATTAAAACAACATGTCATCTTGCACAAATAACCAAGCATCTCGCAAACAAAAAGGATCCACTAGAATGAAATAAAAGCATACAAATAGAAAGATACACAAACATATAAATTATAATATATATATATATATATATATATATATATACATATATATCAGAATACATACCATATTACAAAATAAAAGCAAAGTGAAATGAATCTTCTGAGTTGACAAACAAACAATTCATCCCGCAAACTTATGCATTTCACTATTCATGCTTTCAGCATAAGCAATGAGCTGAGGACTTCTGATTTCACATGAAATATAAGATCCCACTTGCAAAGCCTTCACCATAAAGAAAGCCCACATTTAAAGCCTTCACTTTGAAGAAAAGACTTAAGTCAACAAGGACTGCTTCAGCCATGTTGCTTATGCAACTCTTCTGATGAGATATTTATGCAAAAACCTTATATCGAGCCATCCATAACAAGAAACAATGGAAATAACTGAATTTGAATTTGAATTGGCTGTGAAAGGTTGTTTCATAACAAAAGGATAAGATAAGATCTTGATGGATCAAATCCCAAGTATGAAGAGGAGATCTTTGGATATCATCAAAGACGATTTGGGGCGCTGATTTGGTGGCCTTGTGATGATCATTTAGTCAACCAATTAAGCTCCAATCAGATTTGGTTGGTTGAGAGAATATTTGAGTGAGTTGGTTCAATTTGAATTGCAACTACTCAATGTATTTGGACTACATTTTGGGCCAAAGGGGCGCACCATATGGCTGACCATATGATGGTCAATAAGTCAGATTTTTGACTAGGTATAGACTTAGTCTCATGAGGATAGGAAGGAGGTTGTTGGTTAGATTTGAATTGCAACAACTCCACTCATTCCTCCACAAAAGGGGCACAACTTTGGTAAGATTTTTGGGAGAAAAATCTGATTCAAATCCATGGTTCTCTCATCTTAAAATGTAGTACCCAGAAGGTAACCCTGACCTAAGTCGTAGTTCCCAGTATAATTCTCAGTGTCTCTAGACTAGGAACATAAAATTAGGAACAAACATCCAGTATCCTTGAATCCTCATGATCTCATCACAAATACTCAAGAGATACCTATTCTATTCCAAGGGGTTTATCTAGTTACTCATATAATATTAACAATAATATTGAGAAAATTTGAAATAGGATAAAGAGTGCTTATGTTTATTTGCGACAATATAAAAGGTCCATATATGTCCTAATCTATTCAAAAGATTGTCTCTAGGACATCCATATAATAACAAGCTCCCACTTGGCCTAGAGCCAATCTGACCTAAGTCGTATACCCAAAGCCTCATAATGACTATCATGTTTTCTCTGAGAAACAATTTTCGTTAGAGAATCGGCTAGGTTATCGTCAGTGGGAACAAATACATCTTTACATCCATCCTATAAATGATTTCTCTAATCAGATGATATCTTCGAAGCACGTGCTTAGATCTTTGATGAGACCTAGGTTCCTTTGACTGCGCAATGGCTTCTGTGTTGTCGCAAAGCAACTGTATGGGCTCATCCACGCTTGGAACCACCCCTAGTTCAGATATGAACTTCTTGATCCACACGCCCTCCTTAGCCACTTCTGAAGCAGCTATGTATTCAGCTTCTGTCGTTGAATCTGCCGTAGTCTCCTGCTTGAACTCTTCCAAGACACTGCCCCACCATTTAAGGTGAATACGAAACCTGACTGTGACTTGCAGTCATCTTTGTCACTCTGAAAGCTGGCATCAGTGAACCCTTTCACTGTTAACTCATTAACCCAACCATAGACCAGAAACACATCCTTAGCTCTTCTTAAGTATTTAAGGATGGTTTTGACTGCCGTTCAGTGACCCTCTCGAGGGTTAGACTGGTATCTGCTCGTAATGCTCAAAGCATATGAGAAATCTGGTCTCGTACATATCATGGCATACATAATGGATCCAATAGCCGAAGCGTATGGAATTCCACTTATGCGATCCTTCTCAGGCTGTGACTTAGGACATATAGCCTTTGAAAGGTGTACCCCATGACTGACAGGAAGAAAATCCCTTTTCAAACCTTCCATGCTAAACCTCTTTAGCATCTTGTCAACATACGTGGATTGAGATAAACACAGCAGCCTCTTGGATCTATCTCTATAGATCTTTATACCAAGTATGAAGGCCGCTTCTCCCAAATCCTTCATGGTGAAGTTTTCTGAAAGCCACTCTTTCGTTATTTTTAATGTGGGGATGTCATTTCCTATTAGCAATATGACATCTCCATATCTGTAGCACATGAGGTCTTTACCTTGTATCCATATACAAGTAGATAAGTAGTGCTAGTCTTACCCGAGATCACTGATCCCCATTCTCAGTGTCTCTAGGCTAGGAACATAAAATTAGTAATAAACGTGCGGTATCTTTGAATCCTAATGATCGTGATCTCATCACAGATACTCAAGAGATACCTATTCTATTCCAAGGTTTTTATCCAGTTTGTTCATAAAATTTTAACAATAATATCGAGACATAATATGAAACAGGATAAAGAGTGCTTATTATTTATTTGCGACAAAAAGGTCTACATCTAATGTCCTTTATTTAATCAAAATTTTTTCTCTAGGACACCCATATACTAACACAAACTGATCCAGGTACGGCTGGAAAATCCTATTCATGTAGTCCATGAACACTACGGGTGCATTGGTGAGTCCGAACGGGATCACCCAAATACTCACAATGACCGTATCTCGAACGAAATGCAGTCTTTGGGACATCCTCCGGCTTTACCCGAATCTGATGGTATCCGGACCGGAGATCAATCTTGGAATACATGCAAGCACCCCTGAGCTGATCCAGCAAATCATCAATGCGTGGAAGGGGATACTTGTTCTTGATTGTCACCTTGTTCAACTGCCTGTAGTCGATGCACAATCGCATTGTCCCGTCCTTCTTCTTCACGAAGATGATCAGTGCTCCCCACGGAGACACACTCGGTCGAATGAAATCTTTCGCTGAAAGATCCTCAATATGCTTCTTCAGCTCAGCCAACTCTAGTGGCGACACCCGATATGGAGCTAATGAAATAGGCCCCACACCAGGCAACAAGTCAATGGAGAACTCTATCTCCCTCTGCGGTGGAAACTCAGGAATCTCCTCGGAAACACCTCGAGGAATTCCCTCACCATAGGAATGACAGTGAGATCCTCCTGTGTCCCACTCACCAAATCTCCCAACATCACATAGCCAAATGCCCCTGCTCTCAAGGCCCTCCTAGCATGTAGGACTGAAATGAAAGGCGAGAAACTGGCTGTGGACCTACTCGGAGACATCACCACTCTCTTGGCACAACAATCAATCTATGCACAATTTCTGGACAGTCAATCCATGCCCAGAATAATCTCCAAGTTGGCCATCGGCAATCCTATCAGATCTACCGAGAAATCACGGCCATCCCACTGAAATGCCATATCGCGATGAACAGTGGAGGTCAAACATTTTTCTCCAGTGGCGGTGGTCACCCGCATCGGTGGAGAAAGCACAACAATGGGCAACTCTAGACCCACAACAATCGGGGTAGCAACAAAAGAATTTGTAGCCCCAGAGTCAAATAAAACATCTACTGTGAAACCACCAATGGTAAATGTACCTCTGATAAGGTTCGGAGCTCTGTCCGACTGCTGGCGGTCCAGTGTATACACACGACCGGTGGTAGGTGGTACTGCAGGTGCAACTGTAGGAGGAAAGGGGACCATCTGAAGCAGAACTGCCAGGACTGCAACAGCTCTCCCTGTAGAAGAAGGGAAATCTCTGGAATAGTGGCCCTCATTGCCACAATAGAAACAGATAAGCTGACCCGTAGCACACAGCCCAAAATGAGTCTTCCCGCATCCCGAGCATATGGGAGCAGGAGGTCTAGCTGTACTCCCCGGAGCCGTAGTCCTCTTGAACTGATTTGGCACTTGCTTAGCCGCCAATTGCTTTCCTTTTCCTTTGTTCTCAAACTTCATGTCCCTCTAAGAAGTGAAACCACCAGTACCCTGCGGCATATCAATCTTGGCCTTCTTGGCCTTACTTGCGCTGCAATAATCCTCAATGTCACGACACTGTTGCACCAGAGCCCCAAAGTCTCTCGAAGCAGAACCAGCGAGGTGACCAGCAATGTCCTCATTAAGTACCCTATGAAACTTACCCGCCAAGAAAATAGGAGTAGGCCTCATCATCCGAAAATGAGCGTACTTAACCAGCTCATTGAACTTGGCCAGGTACTCGTCAAAAGACAACGAGCCCTGAACCAGTCTGTTGAACTCCCCCTGCTTCCTTTCCTGCGCATCATAAGGGAAGTACCGACCCAGAAAACTGTCCTAAAAGAACGACCATGTCATCACGTGACCCTGCATCTCGGACACATGTGAGGTGTTCATCCATCACTCATTGGCATCGCCCTCCAGCATATAAGTAGCGAACATCAGCTTCTGTGGATCTGTAAACTGCATGACCCAAAAAATCTTATCCAGCGCCTGAATCCATCTCGAAGCAGTAATAGGGTCATAAGACCCATCAAAAGTAGGTGGCTTATCTTACGGAAAGCATTCAACCGGCGATCGATCTCGTCACGATCCTCGACAAATACAGGGATAGCCTGCATCGCCCCTGTAAGGTGACTGCCTTCACCCATCTGACTTTGGGTGTCGTCTTGATGGCTAGGTGGAGGTGGAGGCGGTGGTGGCGGTGGAGGTGATGGAGGACAGTGGCCAGCAGCAGCAGGACCAGCCCTCAGCTCCTCTAACATGACCCTCATCATAGTCATGTTCGCCAAACGGTTAGCCTCCAATACGTCCTCTGTGGCTTTCCTGTTCGTGTAACACCCCGTGTTAACCCGGTTTGTTAACATACTATCGTATTAAGCCACGCTTAATAAAAATACGGAATAACTTTTTCTTTAATTCAATTATGACGTCATTAATACTTAGCCAATTTGATTACTTAATCAATTATCATAAAATATCGCCTGTATGTAAATTGCAAGGACAACTAACTGAAATACCTCAATATATAAATGAAGTGAGTATCTAAGGTCACAGATCTACAACACGTAGTCCGGACAATATCCTGATATCATTATTACAACTTTAAATAAAACAAGACATAACCAAATCTATGTGGCATGGAAAAACACCATGCTCACCAAATAAGGCAACAGATGCCCAACAGTAGTCTCAACAACAATATTAATAACATGCTAAAAGCCAAAAATAGTAAACAGGATCCAGCATCCAATCATAATAGCATATCAGCATAAGCAGCATAAACATGTCTCAATTAAGCTCTGGCCTCTTGCCACTAGGAGTCTCAACCCTGGGTTCCCTGAACCTGAAATAAGCGTACCCAAACGTGGTGTGAGATCTCTAAACAAGAAATCTCAGTAAGACAATGGGTTCTCAAGGATCTTCCAGCCCAAGCTCACTTACATGGGCAATATAAGTTCCAAAAGCAGTAATTTCTAATATAAGTTCCAAAACTATGCAATGTAACAGATATTCATGCCATCTGTTTTATCACTATTCTACTGGCCAAAGAAATGCAGGAATACGTCTATAACCCACATAGTAGTACAAGGAACAATGCTTGCACCTCACCCACAGTCTCACCATCTTGTATGTACCATGTACTCAGGCTTACCGTATAGGTGGACACCACATGCATATCATAAAGGCACATTGCATATATCAACTCAACAACATTTTCAAATATCAAAGCATGTAAACAAAACATGCATATAGACCATCCCCCATGGGACATGGTGGAACCAAACACGGCAAAACTGAGGACATGAATGCTTACCTTGCAAGCTCACAATTTGTTTTGGATCAGCAATCGTATCAATAATCAAAGCTCATAAATATAAGCATAAAGACTACGTCTTCCTTTTACGGTTTATGTCTTAAGGCTTCACACAAAGCCACAAGCCCTTAACCACTTAGGTTCTGACTTAAACCACTTATTACAGAAGTATAACTTCATCAATCTAGGGTCCACAAACCCATACATCAATTCTGTATGAACAGTACCTTACGGTTTATCGAAAACCTAGAATATCCGGATATATGTCGGGGCCATATCCGGATATCACAAGACCCCATATCCGGATATTTCGCCACAGAATGCAGTTTCTGCATTTCGCAAAGATATCCTTCTAAGGTTCCATTTTTAATCTATTTCAACGTTAAAGCATGCAACTTTAAACCCTTCTAGGCCAGTTATCATGTTGGTTATTTGTTTAACTTGTTAAACATGGCAAGTGTAAGAACCCGCACCGCTAATTAAGGAGATTAATTAAATAAATGTGATAATTATGAAATAATTCCATAATTGACCATAATAATTATTAAGATTCTCTAATAATTATAGTAAGTGTGTAATAATGCTGAAAGTCGCTTTTCGGGCGAAAAGCGCAGATATCGGTTCTGCTACCTGGTATAAATGCGTACCGGTGAAGTATCACAGAAAATTATAATAAGAGCATGATAATTACTAGAATAATATGCAGGACTTGTAAAACAAGTTTCAAGTCAAAATAATGAGAACTTATGCCAGAAATGATACTGCTTATGGAAAAGCGCGTACCAGAAAGGTGCTCCGAAAAATAAAATAAAAATATGAAAAATCTTAGGAAAATGAGTAGGTTAAGATTCCAAAGTTTGGGATTAAAATATTTTACATAGCTATTAATGCTAAAACTGCGCGTTAAGTGACCATTTGGCTATTTATACTCATACTAAGGGCACAAAACCCTAGATAACTCCTCCTCCTACGTGGGTTTTGGTGGCTGAACAACTGTGTGACTATTTCGTCTGCTTCTCCTTCATTCTTGAGCCAAGTTGTCACCTTTGCTCCATTTCTTCTTCTCTTTTGTTGAGTAAACACCATGGTTGTGAGTGGGTGACACTTGTTCGTGAGAAAAGCTTTATGTTCTGAGTTTTGCCTCTGTTTGGGGTGTGTTTGTGGGCTGAGATGTCTTGTGTGAGGGTGTGAGACTCTTCCTTGGTTGTTGGAGCTTTAAGGAGCCTTCCTTGTGAAGAAAGGTCATAGCTTTGGTGCCATTTTCGTGCTCTTTGGTAGGCTGAGCTGTGAGGGGTCATTGGTGAGCTCCAAGAGCACATCTTGCTCTATTTTGAGCTTTAGTAAGTTGTACCAACCTTTATCATGTGTTTTTATGCTTTAAAGATGAAATCTTGGCATGTAAATGGGTAAAATGAAGTAACTAACACCTAAGAGAACTTGTATATGCTTAAAAATGGATCCTTAGACGTATATACTTAAAGTTGGACCTTTGGTGGATGTTTTCACGAAATGCAGAAACTGCATTCTTTCATGAAATATCCAGATATGTGTTCGAGAAATATCCGGATATAGATATCTGGATATGGTATCCGGGTATTGATATCCGGATATGGGGTTCTGTGATATCCGGATATGGGATATCCGGATATGCCCCCGACATATATCCGGATATTCTGGGATTTCGATGAACAGTGAGGTACTGTTCATGCAGAACTGATCTATGGGTTTATGGACCCTAGTTGATGAAGTGGCACTTCTGGAATTAATTATCTAAGTCAGAACCTAAGGGGTTAAAGGCTTATGGCTTTGTGGGAAGCCTTAAGACATAAACCGTAAAAGGAAAAAAGTAGTCTTTATGCTTATACGTATGAGCTTTGGTTAATGATATATTATTGGTCCATAACAGATTGTGATACTGCTGTGTTTAGACTTTGAGAGTGGTTGGACTCTTGGCTTGGATTGATTGCTTGCAAGGTAAGCTTTCGTGTCCTCGGTTTAGCCATGTTGTGGTTCCACCATGTCCCATGGGGATGTGGTTTATGCATGCTGTGTTACATACTTTTGATGTTTTGGAAATGCTGTTGAGCTGTTATATGCAATGTGCTGTTATGATATGCATGTGAGTCTACCTATACGGTAAGCCTGAGTATGTAGTACATACAATATGGTGAGGCTGTGGGTGAGGTGCAAGTGGTGTTCCTTGTACTTAATATGTGGGTAATAGACGTATTCCTACATTTCTTTGGCTAGTAGAATAGTGATAACTCATATGGCATGGATATCTGTTGCACTGCATAATTTTGGAACTTATACTGGAAATTACTACTTTTAGAACTTATATTGCACATGTAAGTGAGCTTGGGGTGGAAGATCCTTGAGGACCCCTTGTCTTACTGAGATTTCTTGTTAGAGATCTCACCCCACATTTGGGGACGTTTATTTCAGGTTTAGGGAACCCAGGGGTTGAGACTTCTAGTGGCAGGAGGCCAGAGCTTAGTTGATGCATGTTTATGCTGCTTATGCTATTATGCTGTTATGATTAGATGCTGTATCTTGTTTACTGTTTTCAGCTTTGAGCTTATTATTATGATATTGTCTGTTGAGATTGCTGTTGGGCATTGTTGCCTTATTTGGTGAGCATGAGGATTGTCCATGCCACATAGACTTGATTATGTCTTGTTTTATTTAAAGTTGGATAATGTATCTGGATATTGTCCGGACTACGTGTTGTAGATCCGTGACTTTAGATATTCACTTTAATATTTATATATGAGGTATTCAGTTAGTTGTCTTGCAATTTACATACAGGCGTTATTTTATGAAATTGATTAAGTAATCAACTTGGCTAAGGTTAATGACGTCATAATTGAATTAAAGAAAAATTTATTCCGCATTTTAATTAAGCGTGGCTTAATACGATAGTATGTTAACAAACCGGGTTAACACATGCTGTTACATTTTATGGTATGAGAGCACTTTCTAGGGAAAAGCTGTATGTGTTGCAATAACTTAGGATGTTTCGTTGCGTGTCTATCTTGTGTTCTCTCTGATTGGTGTGTATTATGATAATGCAAATGTGACCACATGACGTAGGCCTGATCAACTCATTCTTTGTGTAACTTGTGCAGAGTCATGGTACAACCAAGGGGGAACCAGGGTACGAGTGAGGATCAACCGGATCCTGTCCTGGCTACATTGGCCGAGATGCAGGCGGTCCGACTAGCCGACCAGGAGGCCACGAGGTTGGCAAACCAGGCTCTGCTGGACGTCATTAGAGAGGCGAACAGGAGAGCCACTGCAGATATTCTGGAGGAGAACCGAATGGCAAACATAACAATGATGAGGGTCATGTTAGAGGAGCTGAGGGCTGGTCCTGCCGTTGGACAGTGTCCTCCACCACCTCCACCGCCGCCTCCACCTCCACCTAGTCATCAGGAGGACACCCAGAGTCAGATGGGTGAGGGTAGTCACTTGACGGGGGCTATGCAGGCCGTTCCTGTTTTCATCGAGGATCGTGACGAGATTGACCGCCGGTTGAATGCTTTCCACAAGCATAAGCCACCTACTTTTGATGGGTCCTATGACCCTATTGCTGCTGCTAGATGGCTCCAGGCCCTGGACAAGATATTCAAGGTGATGCAGTGCACCGAGCCACAAAAGCTGATGTTCGCCACGTAGATGCTGGAGGGCGATGCCCATGAGTGGAGGACGAACACTTCCCAGGTGTTCGAGATGCAAGGGCACGTGATGACGTGCCCGTTCTTTGAGGATTGTTTTCTGGGTCGATACTTTCCCTATGATGCACAGGAGAGGAAGCAGGGAGAGTTCGACAGGTTGGTTCAGGGCTCGTTGTCGGTTGACGAGTACCTGGCCAAGTTTAATGAGCTGGTCAAGTTTCCTCATTTTCTGATGACGAGGCCGACTCCCATTTTCCTAGCTGGTAAGTTCCGCAGGGGACTTAATGAGGACATTGCTGGTCACCTTGCTGGTTCTGCTTCAAGAGACTTTGGGGCTCTGGTGCAGCAGTGACGTGACATTGAGGATTTTTGCAGTGCGAGTAAGGCCAAGAAGGCCAAGATTGAGGTGCCACAGGGTACTGGTGGTTCCACTTCCTGGAGAGACAGGAAGTTTGGGAACAAGTGTAAAGGAAAACAGTTGGCGGCTAAGCAAGCGCCAAATCAGTTCATGAGGACTTCTGCTCAGGGCAGTACAGCTAGACCTCCTGCTCCAAGATGCTCGGGATGCGGGAAGGCTCATTTTAGGCCGTGTTCCACAGGCCAGTTGATCTATTTCCAGTGTGGCAAGGAGGGCCACTACTCCAGAGATTGCCCGTCGACGACGACGAGAGCTACTGTAGTGCAGGCAGTTCCCTTGCAGATGGTTCCTACAGTTGCATAGGCAGAGCCACGTACCACCTGTCGTGTGTATACATTGGATCGCCATCAGTCGGACAGAGCTCCGAACCTTGTCAGAGGTACAGTTACCATTGGTGGTTCTGCTGTAGATGTCTTGTGTAACAGCCCGTGTTAACCTGGATTGTTAACATACTATTGTATTAAGCCATGCTTAATTAAAATGCGGAATAACTTTTTCCTTAATTCAATTATGACGTCATTAACCTTAGCCAAGTTGATTACTTAATCAATATCATAAAATAATGCCTGTATGTAAATTGCAAGATAACTAACTGAAATACCTCACATATAAATATAAAGTGAGTAACTAATTCACAGGACTACAACACATAGCCTAGACCAAAATCCTCATACATTAATACAACTTTAATTTAAACAAGACATAATCAAGTCTATGTGGCATGGACAAACCCCACGCTTACCAAATAAGGCATCAATGCCCAACATCAGTCTCAACTCAAATATCATAAAGATAGCATAAAACATAACAACAGTCAATATCCAGCATTCAACACGTCAACATATCACAGTAATATCTAACTCAGCTCTGGCCTCCTACCACTAGGAGTCTCAACCCCTGGGTTCCCTGCACCTGAAATAAGCGTCCCCAAACATAGGGTGAGATCTGTAAACAAGAAATCTCAGTAAGACAAGGGGTCCTCAAGGATATTCCACCCCAAGCTCACTTACATGTGCAATATAAGTTCAAAAAGTAGTATTTCCAATATTAGTTCCAAAAGTATGCAGTGCAACAGATATTCGTGCCATGTGTGTTTATACTATATACTGGCCAGAGAAATGTAGGAATACGTCTATACCCACATGAGTACAAGGAACACCTCTTGCACCTCACCCACAGCCTCACCATATCGTATGTACCACATACTCAGGCTTACCGTATAGGTGGAGACCACATTGCATATCATAAAGGCACATTATATATAACAGCTCAACAGCATTTCCAAATATCAAAAGCATGTAACACAACATGCATATAACCATATCCCCATGGGACATGGTGGAATCACAATATGGCTAAACCGAGGACACAAAAGATTACCTTGCAAGCAATCAATCCAAGCCAAGAGTCCAACCACTTTCACAGTCTAAACACAGCAGTATCACAATCTGTTATGGACAATAATATATCATTAATTATGCATCACAAGCATACGACTTAAAGACTACGCCTTTCCTTTACGTTTTACGTCTTAAGGCTTCCAACAAAGCCATAAGCCCTTAATCACATGATTCTGACTTAGTTCATTAATTACAGAAGTCCAATTTCCTTAATCTAGGGTCCACAAACCCCAACATCATCTCTGTATGAACAGTATCTCACTGTTCTACGAAATCCCAGAATATCCGAATATTCTTCGGGGACATATCCGGATATGCAATATCCGGATATCACACTGACCATATCCGGATATTCAATATCCGGATATCCAGATCCCCATATCCGGATACCATATCCGGATATTAATATCCGGATATCTGTTCGACAAATATCCGGATATTTCACGTCAGAATGCAATTCTGCATTTTCATGAATATCCAGTCCAAAGGATTCAACTTTAACCAATTATAGACACTTAAACATGCATTTCTAGGTGTGTTTAACCTTACCCACCCTTAAGTTATCCACTTAGTCCAATACATGCATCAAGGTTCCATTTTTAACTAAGAAAACTCAAGTTCAAAGGTGGTGATCATACCACAAGCCAAAAGCAGAGGTAGATGATGCTCTTGGAGCTCACACAACAGCTCCCAAGTCTGCCTCAACACCGTGCACGAAAATGCACACCAAGATGGATCTTTTCTTCACAAAGGTTGACACTTTATAACTCACAAGCCAAGAACAAGAGCCCTCACCAAGGGACACCAACTCAGCCCCTCAACACCTCACAAACAGCAACTACAACTCAGAATGGAGCACTCACCTTGTTCACAAAGCTCACACACCCTCAACCAAGTGTTTAGATGGTGAAACAAAGAAGAAAAGATGAAGACTTTGCACAAAACAAGCATGGGAGGCTGAAAAAAGGTGGTGGCAGCAGCTGGCCTCCAAGTCACAAGTAGAGTGGCTGCACAATGCCCTAGAAACTTGTACTAACTAATGTATAAATAGGCATTTAAGTATTAACGCGCAGTATTAGCCTTAATAGCTACGCAAAAGATCTTAATCCCAAACTTTGGAATATTAACCTACTCATTTTTATAAGATTTTTCATATTTTTATTTTATTTTTCGGAGCACCTTTCCGGTATGCGCTTTTCTATAGCCAGTATCAGTTCTGGCATCAGATCTCATTATTTTGACTTGAAACTCATTTTACAAGTCCTACATATTATTTTAGTAATTATAATGCACTTATTATAATTTTTCGGGATACTTTACCGGTATGCATTTATACCGGGTAGCAGAACCGGTATCTGCGCTTTTCACCCGAAAAACGACTTTCAGCATTATTACCCAATTACTATAATTATTAGAGCCTCATAATAATTATTAGGGTCAATTATGGAATTATTTCCTAATTATCACAATTAAATCATTAATTACCTTAATTAGCGGTGCAGGTTCTTACATCTTGTTTGACTCCGGGGCTACGCATTCGTTTGTTGCTACCCCGATTGCTGTGGGGCTTGAGTTGCCTATTGCTGTGTTTTCTCCACCGATGCGGGTGACCACCGCCACCGGAGAAAAATGTTTGACCTCCACTGTCCATCACGATGTAGCGTTTCAGTGGGATGGCCGTGACTTCTCGGTAGAGTTGATAGGATTGACGATGGCTAACTTGGAGATTATTCTGGGCATGTATTGGTTGTCCAGAAACTGTGCATTGATTGATTGCTGTGCCAAGAGAGTGTTGATGTCTCCGTGTGGATCCATAGTCAGTTTCTCACCGTTCATTTCAGTCTTGCAGGCGAGGAGGGCCTTGAGAGTAGGGGCATTTGGCTATGTCATGTTGGGAGGTTTGGTGAGTGGGACACAGGAGGATCTCACTGGTATTCCTGTGGTGAGGGAATTCCTCGAGGTGTTTCCCGAGGAGATTCCTGAGTTTCCACCGCAAAGAGCGATAAAGTTCTCCATTGACTTGTTGCCTGGTGTGGAGCCTATTTCATTAGCTCCATATCGGATGTCGCCACCGGAGTTGGCTGAGCTGAAGAAGCATATTGAGGATCTTTCAGTGAAAGACTTCATTCGACCGAGTGTGTCTCCTTGGGGAGCACCGGTCATCTTCGTGCAGAAGAAGGATGGGACAATGCGATTGTGCACCGACTACAGCAGTTGAATAAGGTGACGATCAAGAACAAGTATCCCCTTCCACGCATTGATAATTTGTTGGATCAGCTCAGGGGTACTTGCGTGTATTCAAAGATTGATCTCCGGTCCGGATACCATCAGATTCGGGTAAAGTCGGAGGATGTCCCTAAGACCGCATTGTCCCATCTTTCTTTTTCACAAAAATGACCGGTGCTCCCCAAGGAGACACACTCGGCCGAAAGATCTTCAATATGCTTCTTCAGCTCTGCCAACTCTGGTGGCTTAAGGAAAAAGTTATTATGCATTTTAATTAAGCATGGCTTAATACAATAGTATATTAACAATCCGGGTTAACACGAGCTATTACACAAGGCATCTACAGCAGAACCACCAATGGTAACTGTAACTCTGACAAGGTTCGGAGCTCTGTCCAACTGATGGCGATCCAATGTATACACACGACCGGTGGTAGGTGGCACTGTCTATGCAACTGTAGGAACCATCTGCAAGGGAACTGCTTGCACTGCAGTAGCTCTCGCCGTCGTCGACGGGCAATCTCTGGATTAGTGGCCCTCCTTGCCACACTGGAAGCATATCAACTGGCCTGTAGCACACGACCCAAAATGTGACTTCCCGCATCCCGAGCATCTGGGAGCAGGAGGTCTCGCTGTACTCCCCTGAGCAGAAGTCTTCTTAAACTGATTTGGCGCTTGTTTAGCTGCCAACTGTTTTCCTTTTCCTTTGCTTCCAAACTTCCTGTCTCTCCAGGAAGTGGAACCACCAGTACCCTGTGGCACCTCAATCTTGGCCTGACTCGCACTGCAGTAGTCCTCAATATCACGACACTGCTTTACCAAAGCCCCGAAGTCTCTCGAAGCAGAACCAGCAAGATGACCAGCAATGTCTTCTTTAAGTCCCCTACGGAACTTAGCAGCTAGAAAAATGGGAGTCAGCCTCGTCATCCGGAAATGAGCAAACTTGACCAGCTCATTAAACTTGGCCAGATACTCGTCAACAGACAACGACCCCTGCACCAATCGGTCAAACTCTCCCTGCTTCCTCTCCTGAGCATCATAAGGAAAGTACCGACCCAGAAAGCAGTCCTCAAAGAACGGCCATGTCATCACATGCCCCTGCATCTCGAACACCTGGGAGGTGTTCGTCCACCACTCATGGGCATCGCCCTCCAGCATATACGTGGCGAACATCAGCTTTTGCGGCTCTGTACACTGCATCACCCTGAATATCTTGTCTAGGGCCCGAAGCCATCTAGTAGCAGCAATGGGGTCGTAGGACCCATCAAATGTAGGTGGCTTATGCTTGCGGAAAGCATTCAGCCGGCGGTCGATCTCATCTCGATCCTCAGCAAAAATGGGAACGGCCTGCATAGCCCTCGTCAAGTGGCTACCCTCACCCATCTGACTCTGGGTGTCCTCCTGTTGACTAGGTGGAGGTGGTGGTGGTGGTGGAGGTGGTGGAGGACATTGGCCAGCAGCAAGACCAGCCCTCAACTCCTCCAAAATGACCCTCATCATAGTCATGTTGGCCATCCGGTTCTCCTCCAGAACCTCAGCGGTGGCTCTCCTGTTCGCCTCTCTAATGGCGTCTAGCATAGCCTGATTTGCCAACCTCGTGGCCTCCTAGTCTGCTAGTCGGGCCGCCTGCATCTCAACCAATACAACCAGGATAGGATCCGGTTGATCCTCACTCGTACCCTGGTTCCTCCTTGGTTGCACCATGACTCTGCACAAGTTACACATTGAATGAGTTGATCAGGCCCACGCCATGTGGTCACATATGCATTATCATAATACACACCAATCAGAGAGAACACAAGATAGATACGCAATGAAATATCCTAAGTTATTGCAATATATACAGGCTTTTCCCTAGAAAGTTCTCTGATACCAAAAAATGTAACAGCCCGTGTTAACCCGGATTGTTAACATACTATCGTATTAAGCCATGTTTAATTAAAATGCGGAATAACTTTTTCTTTAATTCAATTATGACGTCATTAACCTTAGCCAACTTGATTACTTAATCAATTTAATAAAATAATGCCTGTATGTAAATTGCAAGACAACTAACTGAAATACCTCAGATAAATATGAAGTGAGTATCTATGTCACAGGACTACAACACATAGCCTGAACCAAAATCCTGATACTTTAATACAAATTTAATTTAAACAAGATATACTCAAGTCTATATGGCATGGACAAACCCCATGCTCACCAAATAAGGCAACAATGGCCAACATCAGTCTCAACAGACAATAATATAATAACAGCGGAAAACATAAACAGCAGTCAATATCCAGCATCCAACATGTCAGTATATCACAGTAATATCTAACTCAGCTATGGCCTCCTGTCACCTGAGGCCTCAACATTACCTGAACCTGAAATAAGCGTCCCCAAACGTGGGATGAGATCTCTAAACAAGAAAACTCAGTAAGACAAGGGGTCCTCAAGGATCTTCCACCCCAAGCTCACTTACATGTGCAATATAAGTTCTAAAAGCAGTATTTCCAATATTAGTTCCAAAAGTATGCAGTGCAACAGATATTCGTGCCATGTGTGTTTATACTATCTACTAGCCAGAGAAATGTAGGAATACATCTATACCCACATGAGTACAAGGAACACCGCTTGCACCTCACCCACAGCCTTACCATATCGTATGTACCACATACTTAGGCTTACCGTATAGGTGGACACCACATGCATATCATAAAGGCACATTGCATATAATAGCTCAATAGTATTTCCAAATATCAAAAGCATGTAACACAACATGCATATAACCATATCCCCATGGGACATGGTGGAACCACAACATGGCTAAACCGAGGACACATAAGCTTACCTTGCAAGCAATCAATCCAAGCCAAGAGTCTAACCACTCTCACAGTCCAAACACAGCAGTATCACAATCTGTTATGGACCAATAATATATCATTAATTATGCATCACAAGCATACAACTTAAAGACTACGCCTTTCCTTTACGTTTTACGTCTTAAGGCTTCCAACAAAGCCATAAGCCCTTAATCACATGATTCTGACTTAGTTCATTAATTACAGAAGTCCAATTTCCTTAATCTAGGGTCCACAAACCCTAACATCATCTCTGTATGAACAGTATCTCACTGTTCTACGAAATCCCAGAATATCCGAATATTCTTCGGGGACATATCCGGATATGCAATATCCGGATATCACACTGACCATATCCGGATATCCAGATATCCAGATCCCCATATCCGGATACCATATCCGGATATTAATATCCGGATATCTGTTCGACAAATATCCGGATATTTCACGTCAGAATACAGTTTCTGCATTTTGTGAATATATCCTTCCAAGGTTGGGTTTTTACCGATTAAAGACACCTAAACATGCATTTCTAGGTGTGTTAGACCTTTCCCAACGTTAAGTTATCACCTTATAGCCATTACATGCATCAAGGTTCCATTTTTAAATAAGATAACTCAAGTTTAAGGGTGGTGATCATACCACAAGCCAAAAGCAGAGGTAGATGATGCTCTTGGAGCTCACACAACAGCTCCCTATGCTGCCTCAACACTGTGCACGAAAATAGCACCACAAAGGTTGGTTCTTCCCCTCAAAGATGACACTTTGAAGCTCAAAATGTCATCACCAAGGTTTTCACAACCTAAGCTCCAAAATCAGCCCTCGAAACTGACTCACACACAGCAAATACCACTCAGAAAGGAGCAGTCACCCTCTTCACAAAGCTCACACACCCTTAACCAAGTGTCTAGATGGTGAAATAAGAAGAAAAGATGAATACTTTGCACTACACAAGCAAATGAGGCTGAAGAAAGGTGGTGGCAGCAGCTGGCCTCCAAGTCACTCACGTAAGGTGGGTGCACAATGCCCTAGAAATTTGTGCAACTAATGTATAAATAGGCATTTAAGCCTTAACGCGCAGTATTAGCCTTAATAGCTACGCAAAAGATTTTGATCCCAAACTTTTGAATCTAAAGCTACTTATTTTTCTAAGATTTGTCATATTTTTATTTTATTTTCGGAGCACGTTTCCGGTAAGCGCTTTTCCATAGCCAGTATCAGTTCTGGCATCAGATCTCATCATTTTGACATGAAACTTGTTTTACAAGTCCTACATATTATTCTAGTAATTATCATGCACTTATTATAATTTTCGAGATACTTTTTCGGTACGCATTTATACTGACTAGCAGAACCGGTATCTGCACTTTTCTTCCGAAAAGCGACTTTCAGCGTTCTTACTCACTTACTATAATTATTTAAGCCAAATAATAATTATTAAGGTCAATTATGGAATCATTTCCTAATTTATCATAATTAAATCATTAATTACCTTAATTAACGGTGCGGGTTCTTACAGAACTCCTTATTTGGGGGCGCACTTCTCGAGATGGAGACAGCAGAAGTGATTAATGAGTTAATGGAAAAGATTAAAGAGGCACAAGTACAAAGAGAGTTCCTTGATTATGTAAAGAACCAAGACGGTGAGTCTTGCAATGATGATGGATTGCTGCTGTTCCAGAAGAGGGTTGTAATCCCTCGAGGGCCATTGACTGAGGAGGTTATGGCGGCTCATAAGGGCCAGTTTACTATCCACCCTGGTGCGACAAAAATGTACCAGGACTTAAAAAAGAATTTTTTGGTGGCCGGGCATGAAGAAAGACATAGCGGTCTACGTGTCCAAATGTTTGATATGTCAGAAGGTGAAGATTGAGCACCAGAAACCGTCTGGTAAGCTTCAACCTCTTGAGATTCCACAGTGGAAGTGGGAGAGCATTTCCATGGACTTCGTGGTGTGGTTGCCGAAGACTCAGGCGGGTTATGATTCTATCTGGGTCATAGTGGATAGGCTGACGAAGTCTGCCCATTTTCTTCCAGAGAAGGTGAGCTTCACTATAGAGCAGTTGGCCAACCTATATGTCCGCGAGATTATGAGGCTTCACGGGGTGCTCGAGAGTATCAGGGACCCGAAGTTCACTTCTCGGTTTTGGGAGGCGCTGCAGGGAGCTCTTGGTACACAGTTGAGATTGAGTACTGCCTATCACCCTCAGACTGAAGAACAGACTGAGCTGACCATCCAGACATTGGAGGACATGTTGAGGGCTTGCATGTTGGAGCAGGGTTCAGCATGGGATATGTACCTTCCATTGGTGGAATTTTCGTACAACAACAATTTCATGCTAGCCTGGGTATGGCACCCTATGAGGTGCTGTATGGTAGAAGGTGTCGGACTCCTACTTGCTGGTCTGAGGTTGGAGATAAAGAGCTTTTTGGCTTGGACTTTGTCCAAGATACTACCCAGCAGATCTAGATGATCAGAGAAAAGTTGAAGCAGGCGCAGAATCGCCAGAAGAGTTATTACGATGTCAAGCATCACCCACTGGAGTTCAGTGAGGGTGAGCACGTGTTTGTGAAACTTTCACTTGTCACCGGTGTTGGACGAGCACTCGGAGTGAGAAATTTGAGCCCACAATTTATTGGGCCATACCAGATCCTTGGTAGAGTAGGACCTGTTGCCTATCGACTTGCCTTGCCTCCGAACTTAGCCAACATCCATGACGTGTTTCACGTGTCTCAGCTTTGGAAACACATAGCAGATCCTTCGCACGTGGTGCAACCAGATGATGTGGAGGTTCAGGACAACCTAAAGACTCCCGCCGGACCACTCAAGATTCTTGATCGAGGCGAGAAGCAGCTTAGGAGAAAGACTATTCCGATGGTCAAAGTGCAGTGGACTGGACGTAGTCCCGAGAAGTGTACATGGGAGCGAGAGGACGAGCTTCTCCGGCAGTATCCCGACTTTTGAGACAGGTATGTTTCTGATTTTGAGGATAAAATCCTTAAAAAGGTGGGGTGAATGTAAGAACCCGCAACACTAATTAAGGAGACTAATTAAATAAATGTGATAATTAAGAAATAATTCCATAATTGCACACCGCGCTAAAACGCTCATCACGACCGTTTTAGCGCGGAGTTGCACACCACGTGTGTCGACTTATCTGGTCCTGGGCGCTAAAACGGTTGGTTCTCCACGTTTTAGCGCCGAGTCACTAACTTTGAAATATACGGGCCTTTCCCTCACTTCTCTTTCACTTTTCTTTTTCACTTAACTTTCTCTTCACATACTCTCTGCACATTTTCTCGCTTTTCACTTCAAGATTTCATTCACTTCATCCAGTACAAGGTATGAATCATATCCATTCTTCTTTCCTTGTTGTTAGTTGATTGCAAGTTTAGGAATTAACTAGGTTGCTTAGGTTTTATTTTTTTAAATTTCTTCATCATGAGTCCATATAGTATTGTTGAATTCTTGTTGTGGTTGTGTTGGGGCTGCATTTCCTATTTGATTTATGGGTTTGAAGTTGATTCTTATGAATTATTGCTGTTACCTTTTTGCGCACACCCACAAGGTGTTTGCTGAAATGCCTGACTCAGAATATTCAGGGCGCTAAAACGCTGGTTCTCCACATTTTAGCGCTCAGACAGGGTAAAACAGGATTACGGCTAGGCCGCTAAAACGCTCCCAGTGACTGTTTTAGCGCCCAAGCCCTGCTGCATACATGATGTTTATCTGATTTTGGGAATTAAGAGGGGTGTTTACTGGCTTAATGAGGGATCTAATTGAATCATGTTCTCAATCTAAATCTGGGAATTAGATCCCATACTGTTCACTGCATTACTGATTTGTTTCCTTGATGAATAGATTATGTCTACATCTCCACCTAAGAAAAGCAGCAAGAAGTGGTCTAGGGGGTCTAAGACTTCAGTACCTACACCACCTCCTCCTGCTTTTGATGAGCATTTTTGGAGGAGTGATGAGCATGAGGATAAATTTACCAAGACTTCCTCTAGACCCTTTGTTAGGGAAAGACAGTTTATCCTGGACACTGATGAGTATCCGGAATTTCAATCTCAGTTGAAGAGAAGGGAATGGGTCACCTTTGGTGAGATCTTGGTGAATAGCAGCCCGACCATAGCACGAGAATTTTATGCTAATGCATATAATGGTGATGAAGGGGGACATAGAGTTTTTGTTAGTTGGGTGAGAGGCAAGCAAGTTAAATATGATGCCTACACTATTCAGAAGCTTCTCAAGATTAAGAATTATGATACCACCCAGGCTCTCACTTGTGAATTCCGAAGAAATTGGCAGAAAATTGACATCCCACTGAGGATGAAGGATCCTGCTTTTGAGAATTGGACCAAGTTGGGGGCAACCGAACCCATCTTGCAAACTATAGCAAAGCCTGGTGAGAAATGGGAAATGACCAACGATAGGGTCAATCCCAAATTGCTGTGGTTGAGGCAACTGAATGGAGAAGCCAGGGTTTGGTTCCATTTCATAGTTTCCAATATTATGCCTTCCTCCAATCAAGCAGAGGCCAATTTGATGAGAGCTGTTTTAATATCCACCATCATGACCAAAGGGAAGGTGGAGCTACCCATCCTTCTCCAGGATAGTATATATGACATGGCCCATTCTGATAGCAGTACCTGTGCTCTAGGTCATTGCTCTCTTATCCAGCTTCTGTGTCAGAAAGCTGGTGTGGATGTTACTGATAATGGAGTGCAAGTTAAGTTGCACCCAAAAATTGATGCCAAGCTGATCAGGGACCAATTGAGGATTGGAGGGGATGGTCCTAGAGGGTTGACACCTGGCAGGAAGCTTAAGCATAAATCAGATGCAGAACTTGAAAAGAGAATAAAATCAGGGGAACAATGGCTGATTAATGGAGATATTCGTATGGGGCACTTACGTCATCGCCTCAAATTTATGCAGGCGAGTCAGCAGTCATTTCAGACTCATGTGATTAAGATGCTGACTGACATTTGTGAGGCCCAGGGATTAGAGACATCTGCATTTCAGCCTGCTGTTTACCCTCATTCAGAGGAAGAGGATGCATTTGAGGCAGCTGTCGGCGCCCGTCTTGATGATGACAGTGAGACTTTTAATGATGTGGTTCAGGCCACGGAGCGAGAGACTGTTGCTGCCAGCCAGGATGTTGCAGGACCATCAGCCGGAACCAGTTCAGGAGCAGCACATGCTGATTATACACCACTTTCACATTTTGATCCAGGCGATCCCTTTGATTCGGATGAGGAGGACATAACATCCTACATGGACTCCTGATTTTACAGCTTTCTGTTGTTTTATGTTATTTTATTTTTCCAGTTAATTTAGTTATTTTGTTGATACAGTTGTTTTGTAATTTGGTTAAGTACATTGAGATTTCACTGTTTGTTGATACACATTGCGATAGTACTGATGCTATTGGTTGTATGTGAATGTGTTTCAGTGATCCACTGTTGTTTTAGATTTAAATTAGTTGCTGGGGACATCAACGTTTAAATCTGGGAATTGTGGGTGTGATTGAATGGCATTTGAACTTCATGGAGAGGTCACACGAGTGGATGAGCTAAAACAGGGAAACATCTCAATCTCTTTTCTTTAGTTTTTCTTAGTATGATAAATTTTTAGTGTGATTTAGATGTTAGTTGTAGTTTAGAATTTGGATTTTAATTTTTCATTTACGGAATTTCATGAGGATTTGACTGATCAGAATTTTAGATGATCAATCAAATTAAGGATATAATCTTATACCTTGCATGTTGAGAAATGAAATGATTGCATGACTCATTCAATGTGTAAGAGTAGAGAGATTAGTTTTGATGCATAAAGAGGAAGTCAAGCATGTACTCTGAACTGTGAGGAAATTGAGCCTATACAGCAATTTTTGTTCAGAGAGCATTTCACTGCATGAGTAACTCTAGAACTTGCCTTGTTTCTTGTTTGAAATGGCTGATGATGTACAGGGTAGAGGAATTCCCTTCTTGAACCAGAAAGTCAAATGGTCAACCTTAAGTTCCTGTTGCATGAACCTTTGAGCCTAGCCTGTTGTTAATGTACCCTCACATCTATACCTTTAGACTGAAAAGTTCAGATAAGGGATAAGGGGTGGAGTGTTTTGTGGGAAGTAAGGTATCTTTGCAATAAGTGAATGTACAAGGTGTTTGAAACATGAGGAAGAAGGAAAGGAAATAAAAAGAAAAAGAAGAAAAGGTTATGGAACACAAAGTGTTTGGAAGAGATAGAGGAAAGTGTTAAAAGACACAAAGTGTTTGAAAGAAAAAGAAAAGAAAGAAAGAAATTTTTTGTTAAAGACATAAAGTGTCAGGAAGAAAAGGAGGAAGAATGTTCAAAGAAAAAAGAGACAATGAATGAAAAGGAAGAAAGATTGGGGAATTAGGAAGAAATTGATAAATATTGTGATTCCCTCTTATCTGAATCTGATTCATTTGATCTGAACTTTTCCTGCCACAGAAATCCTTACCTCTAGTCAAGCCATACACCAAGCCTCATTGCCAACCATATTAAGACCTTTTTGATCTGCCTTATAGATCATTTGTGCCATGAATAATGAGAAGATGGGCAAGCCTATGGAAGTTTGAGTGCAGTGAAAAATGAGTGATAAGTTGATCCCTAAACACTAGTGTGCAAGAGAGTTAAATTCTCACAATTTTTGAGAAGATCCTAGTGAGGGAGTGTTGTTGTTTGGAAAGTCTCTGTATGTCATCTGTACTAATCTGTTGAAGAAGCACATATGATGTTGTGCAAGTTATAAGAAATAAGAGATTGCATAGTTGTAAGTTGTATCAATGTGATCTTTTGTTGAATTAAGTCTATCCTCATGAGTTTCATCTGGAAGAATCTTGAATCCTTCTTTGTTGTAAGTTCATTACTAAGGACAGCAATGTCCAAATCTGGGAATTGTGATCAACCCCTGGTTCATCAGGTTTTTCAGCATAAATTAGGATCAATTTGTGTGAATAATTGGATGAAAAAGAGCTTAATATCTTAGAAATCCCTAAAGTGAAAGTTCTGAAAGTTTTGTGAAAATTTACACTGTCTTGCAGGGAAAGGAAGCCCAAAAAGTATCAAAAGAAGGAAAAAGATTTTGGAGAAAGTGAGATTTCCTAAGTGTTGAGCGCTAAAACGGCCACACAGACCATTTTAGCATGCTGCTGCAGATTGAAGGAGAAAGTTGCTGGTGCTGAGCACTAAAACGTCCATACAGAACGATTTAGCGCGCTGCTGCAAATCAAGAGTGGAAGTCTCTAGCTCAGCGCTAAAACGCCCATACTGAGCATTTTAGCGCCCTGATGTGGAAAGACTCGGTCTCCAACGCTAAAACGTTCAAATCAAGTGTTTTAGCGTTGGAGTCAGTTAAAAGCAGTTGGGAAGTTGCCAGCCATGGACGCTAAAACGTCCATCAAGACCGTTTTAGCGCCCAATGCAGTTAAAAGCAGTTGGTCACACATCAAGCCTGGACGCTAAAATGCCCATTCAGACCGTTTTAGCGCCCATGTTATTTTTCAGCAGAATTTGTAACACTATAAAAGGAAAAAGCCTTCACATTTTATATCTCTCCCCATCTCTCTACCATATCTCTCCCTCTTCTACATCAGATCTTTTGATATGAATCTTCTCTTTTATTTTCCAAATTCTTAGGAGTAGTGTTTCATTTGTAATTACATTTGGAGATTGAAGATCTACTACCATGACAATGGAGTTTGTTCTTTCTTCTTCTCTTGTATTTATTTCAATTATGTCTGAGTAGAGTCATTTGTAGTCTGATTCAATGGAACTCAAGTGTGTATTTATGAATGATTGATGTGATGTTATGTTTCTCTATTATGTGATTTGTATGAATTTGTCTTGGTCAATTCTTCTTGTTAATAGAATAGTGTAGAACAGACATGTTTACATTGTTCTATAGTTGACATCTTCATCATTAGTATTTTAGTAGTCAAGAAATTGATGCTATGATACTAGTGTAATCTTAAGACCTTAGTGATTAATGAATGTATTATGAAAGGAATCACCAAGACATTGGAGTTTCTGATTAATGTGTCTATCAAGGTAGTAAGAAATTACATCTTGATGATAAGTAAAAGGTTGATTAACATCACATAATAGATGGAAATTGATGATGGAAATCTGTTCATTCATAAGTTCATGCTTGAGGAAATTGATATCTGACTATTTTTTAATTCAAATTTAGATCTTTGTGTTTTGAAATTATTTCATTTTATGCAATCTACATCTCTAGTGACAAGAAAACTATGCAATTCAAGACTCTTTGGATGATTCAAATCAATAACATTTGGATAGTCAGTGCTTGACACAATTCCTCATGGGAACGATCTTTACTTATCATTTTTATTACTTGTATGACTAGTGCACTTGCTAATGAAGCAACACCAAAATGCAACCAGTAAAAACAATCAACAACAAAAA